>KK118077.1:195323-216182 GCA_000611955.2 Stegodyphus mimosarum | reverse complement strand
TAAATGTACATATTACAAAATAAAAATATTTTATTATAAAAAGATTATACAATTTTTAAAAGTAACAAAAAACTATTCTAATGGATTATCTTGATTAAGAAAACAATAAGTAATAATATTTCTTTAAAATAAGCAATAAAAATTTTTTAAAGCAGTAGTAACAATTTGGAAATCAGTTATTCATAGTTTGATGCTTCAAACAGTCTCATCATTGGGTAATTTTGTAAAATTAAATGTTCAATCTTAGCTGCTTAAATTCTAGATTTTATCATTTTCAGTACTAATTCTTATTACATTTATAAATATACATGAGGTATTTCTTATATGAGAAATATTTCAAGAAAATGAGTAGAAAACAGGAATGAGTGCAATAGCGGAATGCAAGCTCAACGAAAGCATTAAAAAATTCTGATGTGTACACAACATTACGTCCTTGTACGGAATATTATATTATACGCATTTTTCCTGCCTTTCATTTAAACTTATTTCCTCGAATTTCATTAGAGATACATTTTACATTGAACTAATCGATTGTGAAAAATGCATAATTTGTTTTATAACATTCTTTATATATGATTTTATGTATTACAAGAAAACGTCCGTTGCAAAATTCAGAACTGTCATGCAACAATGGAATTAGGCATAAATTGAAAGCTGCTTTGATATGATAAATAAAATGAATTCATGTGTATTATGCTTCTTAATGAGGTAAATTTAATAAAACTTTGATAAATATCGTTCAGAAATCGAAAAGAATATAAAAATGACGGCAATAAAATTGTATTTCAAACGTGAAAATGATGTTAATGATGGTATACAGAAAAATATGTCATAAATATTTCATATTAGAGCATTTTCTAAGACTGCGACAAAAATCCATCAGCAAAAATTCATATAATTGAGGATAAAAACGAATCGAAAGTAGATTATTTTTTATCTGAATTTATGGGCTTGTATATTTTTTAAATATAGGTAAGTTCTATACAAAAACAATACTTATTATATTAGACTACTTAAAACAATTTGCACGTGCCATTAATGCTAGATATACACGAATATAAAATGCTGCATAGCAAAAGAAGTGCCTGACTACAGTCTTTAAGAAGATGCTATCTTAAAACTAAAAACGAAAGACAAAATTTAGCAGATTCAAATTCATGTAGAGATTTATGTAGTTGCAGCTGATTTTGCACAAGCTGGCTTTGAAGATTATAATTTACAACTAACGTAACGCATCCATAAAAAATAGTATATTTGAAACATCAGTAAATAAGACTGACCCACTAGTAATTTCTACATGACCCAGTTGTCATTGAGAGGAATAATTTGCAGTTGTTTTCTTTTATGCGAACAATAATGTGACACATTTGAGAGTCAAGAAGTAAGACATCTATTCCCGTCTCTTATGAATAGCTTCGTCAGACTAAACCCACTTACCTCGATATTACATTTGATGGTGAATCTTCCGACAAAAAGTCATTGATGAACTTTATTGCTGTAATAAAGATCCAATAGCTCCACCATAAACAAAAATTTATTGATTCTTTCTATGTGCAGAACCGAAATACGCACCCATATTTCCTTCCCATGTGACAACCAAGGCAAATAAAAAGAAAGGAAAGATAACGATGGAAATGGCGGAACGATAAAATTCCTCCAGTACTGTCTCTACAAGTGTTGGCCATGTAACTAAAAAGCAACCATTAATAACAGAAGCATAAAACCAGGTGTATTTTAACTTCTAGCAAAACAAAATAAATGTGGGAAATATTTTCTTGCTGAAATTGGTACTTAATTTATACATATTTTTCAAGAACTTATTGCCTGTCATTCGCGGGCAATAAATTTTGAATTGCCCCCATTTTAGTTATCCATTTGCTCCCATGAAGGTAAAACAATCAGTCTTCTTGTAAAATAGACCTGACGAAAGGTGACGAGATTGTTTAATGCGATATTAACACAGTTTGGAAAACTAAGAGCCGAAATATAAATTTAAAACCGCTTGGTAAGCACAAGTATAACAGCACTTAAAAATTGTTTAAAAGACTTTCAAAGAGGCTTACCCTCTTTGGATACGTAAGCTACCTTCAGACTGACAAACTGCTAACAAGAAATTCTAGTTGTAACGTGGTCATCAGTAGGAGGAACACGCTCTGATTCAACATCCATTTAATACTATCTACTTCCACCTCAACTGAATACGCTCGAACTAAAATTAGCATTCTAGCAGGAAAACGAAAAGCCAGAATGACAGAAAAAGTCTTGAAAGTAAAATAACTGGTTAGTTAAAAATAAATAAATCCTTAGAGATTTAAACAAAATTGTAAACGACTGCTTTAATATCCTTCACTATCCTTTTCTATTTATGTAAAGTTGTTAGGTTTTCTTTAATGTAAGAAACATAAAAATTCAGGCATGCTTTGCCGGATTCCTAACTCTGAACCTCCCGATTCCAATACACCACGAAGCCAAGCGGTAGGGAGGAAGCAAATACTTTGCTGCTCTATTCTTCTTTGTAACTATACATTGTTCTTCTTAACAATGTATAGTTACAAATGAATTATACATTGTTCTTATTAACACCCTCATCATAGAGGAACTATTCATAGTTCTTCGTAATAACAATAGTTATAAAAGAACTATGCATTGTTCTTTTTAATAACAATAGTTACAAAAGAAATATGCATTGTTCTTCTTAAAAACTGTGCAGAATAGCTGCACATTGTTCTACTTAACAACGTATAGTTAAAAAAAAGAACTATACATTCTTCTTCTTAACAATGTATTGTTACAAAAGAACTATACATTGTTCTACTTAGCGATAAATATATAGTTATAAGGTATTTCTCCCGCCTTCATAGCATGTCTTCGTGGTGTAGTGGTCAGCACGCTCGGGGCGTATTCGAAAGGTCCGTGGTTCGAGTCCCAGAGAGGGTATTGCTCAATTTTTATCTCTCCTGCTTCCAAATAAAATATCTAATGTCCCTACAGTGGCGCCTGATCTAAAACAGGTGGTCGATGATCTTTCTGCACCACCAAGATTTGGCTATTGTTCCCCTAATCCCCAGACACCCTTTAAAGGGGGGAATATATAAGGTATTTCTCCCGCCTTCGTAGCATGCCCTCGCGGTGTAGTGGTCAACACAATCTATGCGTATTCGAAAAGTCCGTGGTTCAAGTCCCGATGAGGGCATTGCTCATTTTCATCTCTCCTGCTTCTAAGTAAATCCTAGTGTCTCTAGATAGTTACAAAAGAACTAAACATTATTCTTCTCAATATCTGTGCAGAAGAACTGCACATTGTTCTTCTTAACAACGTATAGTTACAAAAGAACTATCCATTGTTCTTCTTAATAACTGTACCGAAGAGCTATGCATTCTTCGTTTTATTAATTATAACGTAAACATATATAGTTGCAAAAGAACTATACATTATTCTTCTTTATAATTGTTTAGAAGAATTATACATTATTCTTTGAGCAGAAGAAGTAAACGTTGTTTTTAACAATGTGTAGTCACAAAAGAACTATCCATTGTTGTTCTTAATAACTGTACTGAAGAATTCTACATTGTTCTTTTTAATAACGTCAACGTATTCCCTGAAATAGTAGCAATCTGGCTAAGCTCATTTGAAATTCTCGGCACATTTTAGATTCTCATTTAATAATCTAATTTGGTATGTTTCTGTCTTTTTTAAATGCACTGTTTTCTTCATGTCTATCAGTTTAATTTGCATTTCTCCGAAATGAGGAATGTTATTAAAAGATAAAAAAATGTAAATTACTGGATGAAAATAAAATTTTAATAGCTCAATAAAAATATTTTAATTAAAGTTAATTTCCGAGACCAAGCAACCATGAAATTAAAAATCATCAATTCTGTCAGTAAAATGATTTTGTTAAGAGGCAACTCAAATGTATAGTGAAAAGCCCCGTCATATTCTTTAATACCCGCAGATTTTATTTGATATAACTCATTTACATTTATTTTTCAACGTCTATATTCAATTCCCATGAATTGATCATCAGTGCTTGAAAGAGCACCCAAAAATATGAAGAAGCGTGAAGTTAAATTTGATAACTTATTTCATGTAATAGGCTCAGTTAAACCTTCCGAAGCTAGAATTTTTAAACATAAAATTAAACGATTTAAAACGAGAATACAAAATAAACTGAAGAGCTATTTATTTTATTTACAGAATCAAATACATTCAAATGTTCTATACTCTATAATTTTATTTCTGCTTATACTGATAAGGTATTCTAGAATTTATGTTAATATTACTCCCAAATTCTCACCTTGAGAATCTAGAAAAGGTCATTTTCCTCAACATAATGTCGATGAAAATGGAATTTAAAAATATTTTCTTGAATAGAGCGATTAAATTGAGAGTTTCAAATTTACGCATTTTTTACAATAAACAGAGGACATTTTTGCGTAGCTTGATCAAAGTTTAGCAATGCTTTTAAACTTCAAAATAAATATTTTTCGAAATATAAAGAACTTACAAAAATAAATAATAATAAACATCATGATAAACATTTAAAAGCCAAAAGCGAAACTTCGCATAAATGTAAATAGACGTGATTCACAATTGGGTATTTCAGTATTGTTTTCATTAACTTAACACACTTTGGGCATTTTGTTTCTCCCATCACTGGTCGAGCACATGCACAGCTAAAAGCTAATCGTTCCATTTAAGTGCTATTTCTCTGGAAAAGCATTGATTTCTTGGATGCTTTCGTATGTAAACATAAAATCATTTTTCAATGAAAGCTCTTAGGAAAGCATATTTGTTTCTTCTTCCAGAAGCCGTTATGTATTTTGCTTTTTTTAAATTATGTACTCTGATGTTTAATGATACATTTTTATTATTACGAGTAATAATTAAGGGGTACTCTTTTAAAAAAATTACTCCTCGAAAGTATGCGTAAGTTCTAAGATGTAGTGATTTAAAAACAGCTGACTAACTGCAGTTCTCTTAATACCAGAATCGCTGGCGCGCTAATGTAAATCGTAATGTCGTTAAGACAAAGTAAAAATATACGACGTGGCCAACACGATTTCCTTGTATGGCCTATTTAATTACGCACATTTTTGTTTCACTTCATTCCAGCTTATTTCCTCGAACTTCTCGCATTCAACTAGTTCAGGTCTCAATTTGCAGCAAGGCAAAAATACATGAAAACTCAAAATATCGCCATTAAAATTGTAAAATAAAGAAAACCCAAGCACTAAATACAGTTAAAAAATTTACAATTAAAATTAGACTTTGTACCCCAAAACAGGCAATTCAGCCAACGGAGAGGAGGACAAAATTTTCGGTGCGCAAATTTGAGTATAATAAGTTAACTTTCGGTCACACTGGGTAAAAGACACTGAAGTTGGTGCATCAACTGAGTTAATTCACTTTTCTGATAAGAATTTTAAATTTAAACAAACGGCGACCCAGCTAGGCTTAGAGAAACTTAATTTTTTTAATTGTTGATAATTCTACAACTGTTGCATACAGATTAACTAAACGCATAAAAACCTTAACTGGAAAATAAGAACAATATAATTCAATCACTTTTAAAACATAAAATGCACAATTTACCAGCATATAAGAATAAAAAACTGGGCTCATTGAGCCAAGTAACATAGTAGGTATATATCTATATACAGGGTGTCCCAAAACGACAGCACAAACTCTGCACAGCTAGATTCCTCGTTGGGAGTGCATAAAAACTGCCCAAAGAAGCGTTCCTGTACGATCCATAGTTTAAGAGAAAAATACGAAAAACAAAGTATGACGTCACTGCCGGTGAAAGAAAAAACACTTTATTGAATATATCAACAGCACTATATACACATTTTAAAGCAGATGTTCAAAGTGGTGGCCACGCATATCGAGGCAGGCTTGAGCACGCCTTGGAATGGCTGTCATCACACGTTGCAGCATCGCGGGGTCCACCGAAGTACAAGCATCATGCAACGAGCAAATAAGTCCATTGGTGTTGTCACTACGTCTCGATACACCACTTCCTTGAGATGGCCCCATAGGAAAATATCCAACGATGTAAGATCTGGCGAACGTGGCGGCCATAGAAACGGAACCCCACATCCGATCCAGCGGCCGGGGTATTCCATATCCAGCCAACCACGTACAGGAGCACAGAAATGCGCCAGAGCGCCATCATCCTGGAACCAAAGTCCCTGTATTGCCGCTAATGGTATGTCATCGAGGAACTCGGTTAAGACCTCACTGAGAAACACTAAGTACGACTCTCCCGAGAGCCGTTCAGGCAACAGATATGGTCTAAGCAGGCGATCGCCGAGTATGCCGGCCCACACGTTAAGAGACCGACGTTCCTGATGTTTCTGCGGCCGGATTGCACGCGGATTGACCTGTGACCGTTTTAAAAATTATCGTCTGGAAAGATATGCCAATAATGTTGTTGATATATCCAATAAACTGTTTTTTTCTTGCACCGGCAGTGACGTCATACTTTGTTTTTCATATTTTTTCGTAAACTATGGATCGTACAAGAATGTTTCTTTGGGCAGCTTTTATGTACTCCCAACGAGAAATCTAGCTGTGCAGAGTTTATGCGGTCGTTTTGTTACACCCTATATATATGTATGTTATGCGAGCTACATACATACATACATACGTACGTACAGTCGTCACTAAAGAATCTCTTCTAAACCCATTTTAAATCCATTTGAAACCCATTTTGGGAAAAAGAGTCCTTTAATCTGTCCTTACGTGCTGATGTCACACAAAACATCGTTAAATATCATTCGATAGTGGTCAAAATCGATATTGTCTTTGAAATATGGTACCCGAAAATTTTCACGATTAGAATATTTCCTTCACTTCGTACAAGGAAGTAAAAAATGAAAATTTAGTATATTAAAATTCTTTTTATTTCATATTTGACAGATTTTTTATACATTTGTTTATATAAATTTAATATGTTGATTGCAACAAATTCTAATGCTAACTGCTTATTCAAATAATGCTTTGGAACTTCCGAAAATAAGAACCTTTAAAAACTGGAAGTGTTCTAATTTTTAAACTTCAGAGCTAGCCAACAATTGCAAGGGCAGTCTCCAAGAAGACACTAAATATTTCTTAAGGCAGGAACAGTCTCACCATGTTTAAACACAGAATGCAGGTAATGAATCCTATTTAAATTTTTTTAATTAAATTTGCACGAAACTTCTGTTGTTGTGACGGAGGCCTCGAAAAATAAGAAAACGTGAAAAGTAAAACTTAGCAAAAATTTCATTTAAAAATTAGGTAACTAACAAAGTTATCATAAGCTCAGTTCTTCCTTTTAAATAAACCTTGGATATTCACGAACGAAAATGGTATAATACTATATCGATAAAATTTCGTGTTATGTTTCGAAAGAATAATCTAATCTAAAATAAATTTTCTAAACACAGTGTAATTCTTGTCAATGAAATGGGATAATTCTGATTAAATATTAAATCTATTGGGTAAGGTCACAATATAAAATTAGGCCTTCCATTAAAAAATTAGTTAAATCTGGACGTACATCCCACATGACTTCTTTGTGCGGGCTTTGAATTATACACACTTCATTTCGTTCGAATTATTATAATAGAATTAACCGATCGCTCAAGGTGAATTAAAAACGACCTCAAAAACTGCAAATTCTGAAATCATTTTTGTGGTAAGATAGCCAAACTTTTCCCAATTCTACTTTTTCATGAAGAATGTAAAATTTTCCCAGATGTGAATATGAGAACTCGAAGACCTCATGAAAATTTAGATTTCGTTATTTTTCCAAAATTATTACTATTACGAGTATTACTGCTTTAATTTGACATTGCCCAGACATGAATAAATATTTTCGTCATTTAAAACGCTTTTCTAATTGGAAGCAATGACTACGACCAACGACTACGAAAATAAAGGCTGGTAAATATATATATATATACTTACCAGCTTTTATAGGCAGGTACATGACTAGACGTCGAATGGTTTTAGAGATGTACATTTCTCCAATCATCAACTAGTTTGGAACGTACTATATAAATTTGTTCATATATTACCTTACTAACCAGGTTATTACGGTAATTTCTTATAACGTCTCTAAAATGTTTTAAAAAGTAACTTAATTTTTCAAAATTAACTCATCGTGACCTTACCCCATAGATTTAAGAATACGTGACGTTATTCTCTTCAGTAAGGAAGGATACTCTAAATCGTTCCATACAAAGGGAGGTTAAATTTCTTTGTTACTTCAGCTTTAATCTAATTTATATAAACTCAAGCGACGTCGTGTCGGTCCTGACATTAATCAAGACTAAGTGGTTCACTCTCTTAACTAACTTTCCAATTTTCCACTTCGGTTAACGGAAGTTATTTGATGGCTAATTTCAGTGGACAGTCCAGATCGTCCTATGAGAGTAATTGTTTAGAAGTCAATTAGAGGTCATTTGTGAAAGCTGTTGATTAGTAAAATTTGGGATAATTTTTAGGCTAATCAGCTGACAATAGATTTAGTTCATTTCATTATTTTTTGATTCTGAAAACAATTCGCAAATTATCAGAACTATTCCAAAAGAAAAATTTTCTAATACTTTACCTTTTATATTGCACTGAAGGAAAGAAAATGCTAAAGCAAAACCTTAAATATTAATATAACGTTGAAAGTTAATATGTAAATAGAATAACTGTTTTTGAATTCAAATTTTAGCTTAGAACTTAATATAAATTTCAAAACAGTTTGGGCAATATTCTGCCATTTGAAGGCCAATTTACTGGGTTTACTATTCTAAGGAAAGAGTTCCTGTCTTTGGCCTTGCATTATTTTTGCCGATAGTTGAATTCACGCCTGTGGAGTCCAAGACAATTTGGCATTAAATTACTAAATGTAGCCTTAGGCTATTTGTTCCTTAGATAGAGTTTTAAATTTAAAATTCTACTTTGGTACTTGCCATAAATACTGGCAGATTTGTAAGCACCACGTGTGCTTTCAGTAACAATTTTTGTAAAAGGCCAGTACCTTACAAATCAATGAACATTATTCCAAAGAGAAGCTTGATAGATCCACAACGCTTCCTAGTTTAAATCTACTGTTACCAAGTACAACAATATTGTAATAATTAAGTAATGAAGAACAGGAAAAAATTAATTTAGTGAATTTAGCTTATTTCACAATAACCATACTTATTAGAGTTTCAGATTTTATATTCCAAATCAGGAACAAATACATGAACTGCAGAAAATTCTCGATAACTATACACCATCAGCTGAGACCGTTCCATAGAGGATTACTGTCATTTGTGCAGGACATACTGACATAGTTGAAGCTCATTCTTCAGATTTCTTTAAGAATAGCAACAAATTTAGCATATTTACCAGGTATTCTTTCGTGTTCTGGTGGCAAGGAGAGCTGACTAATCTGTTATCGCATGTAGCCATGTCTTTTATATGATGTATGTTATTTTCTTTATAAAAAAACGTGACTTCTCTCAAATATTCCTACGTGTGAACAGAAGGTTATTTTTTATTTATATTTATTAATTGCAGTATCGTTTTCGAGAATGTTCTTTGGAAGAATAATATCATTAATTATTTCGTTTAACTTAAAAATCTGCTTAATTCAGCTTTTGGAAGACGTAAATGTTATTCATATTTTTTTTCTGATTTTTAATAGCTAATTGATAAAGCTCTTCATGCATTTAAATGGCTCATAATGCATTTAATGGTTCATAACGCTTTTATTATTTAATTAATAGCAAAACACACAGATGGTACATACCTTAGAGAAGAGATTCCTTCACGAAAGATGTATTCAGGCAAACCAGATCAGTTTCATGTTTCATATGGGGGTAAACTATGGGGAAGGTCATGTAGCCACCTCGCTCAACCAGACTTGAACTAGAGCGTTGAACGATTTTGGTTTGGTCTGTTTTATTGTAATTAAAGCAAAGCACTCGATGGCTACCTGCCCAAGGGGAGGGATGCCTACCTTGAGGATTTAATAATGGAAACTAGCTCGTATGTACGTTATATATGGGGAAAACCACGAAAACGCCCATGGAGACAGTACGTTAGCCAGGATTCGAACCCCAGACCGAACTACAAGTGTTCAGCGATTTTTACCGCTCGGTCGCTGTGGATCTTGAGTGATGTTAGTGCTCTGCCATGGTGTGAGGCTTTTAATTGATAGAATATATCATCTTGTGTGAATAATTCTTAATTTTATTTGTATTAGTTGTGCAAATAAAAAATGCTTGTAATGCTATAGATTGCGTATCTAAACAGAATTTGTCATTTCCTTACCTCCTAATAAGGAACTTATTGAATAATGTTTTATATACATTTCTTGAATCCAGACTGTGGGCTTATGGCTGCAATACAATTGGTTATCGTATAGCTTCCATTTAGGCAATTCTCTGTAAAGTTTCTTTATCAGCATTTGCTGCAAAATGCTGCATAGTTGGACTATGAAACAGATTGGATGAAATTATTTACAAAAATGTGTTAACTTTGCAGGGTTTTACATATTTAATTCCAATGTTCAGTCTTAGAACCCCACGAACACTAACAAGCAAACATTCGCTTAAATGCGAAAACAAACATATAAGACTTAAGAAGGGTTAACTACCCTTTGTTTCTTAGAATAATTACAAGCAACTCCTAACTTGGGGTATACAGCAAAGCCTCCACTTGGGCTTGAACTTAAATAATTATGAATTAAAACTAAACTAAGATGAACTAAAGCTATCTGAAAGGTATAGCCGAAGCTATCAGGTTTCTAAGTAGGTGGTCCATAAATATTAATTAAATCGGCGGAGCCGAGCAAGGGACCAAAGCAAGGCCGAGCGTAGTAACTCAAAGAGAACGTAGCCAAGAGGCAAACGGGCGCTAGTCAGGGAATCAGACTCTCTCTCCGAAGTCGGCAAAACATCGACTTAAATAGTACATTTACTCATTTGCGTTAGCTGTGTTTCTGAAATTACATTCTGGTAGGAAATTGTAAGCTGAGATTAGAATAGATAGAAAAGGTGCATAACTTAAAATAAATGTTAATAAAATTAGAATAAACCTTACAACTTTTAAATTTAATGTTAACTTTCGACTGAAGTTTTAAACTTTTCCCTATCCTATTCTAAATTTGGAATTTCAAAATTTCTATTTCAGATAAAGGGGAAAAAGGAATGAAATATTAAACTGTCTTTAAAATAAAAATGTTTTCCTGTTCCTCAATCCATTTTTTAAATATATCTCTAGTTAATCTGTAAGTTTAATTCAGCCACAAAATACATCCTATCGAATAAAATTCATTGTAATATATACATTTACTTTATGAACACAGCAATATTTTAGTCATAGGTACGCAATAAGAGCAATGAATTATGAAAGGAAGAGGAGCTCTCTTATCTTCGACGATGAATTCTCATGAAACGATATCGATATTAATATACGCGATGTTATTACTGCGGTTATAGCTTCGAGAGAAGCAATAAAGTGACCTCTAATGGTCCTGGAGTACTCCCAAAGGTCTCCAGGTTATTTGATATTAATCATCCACATACTGATATGCCGAATCTTATATTCTAATATAAGTACTAGTAAGCGAATATTATGCGTGGTACGCTTCTGTTGAGCTTCATACATTTGAAAACGGAAATCTAATTAATGTCTGTTAATCACACTGCTAAAGTAACCTGTATTAAAGTTTTACATATGTAACATTAATAAATTAATTTAAGATCTTGATGAAATACATAGTTGAAGTTAAAGTTAGAAATCTGTACCAATCCTTGTATTAAACGGGCTTAAATTAATTTTATTAGAAGAATTGATTTCTCGACCTTTAGATACTGTTTTCCAATCCCTCTGTAATTCAGGAAAGACACTGAAGGCTGGCGTCTAAATTCGGGATCCGATTTAGGATAACTGAATGGCTTGGGTTTTTCCTTTCCGGGTGTAATGCAAGTTATACTCTTGTACTCTCACTAAAGAACATCTTTTCGAGGTTAACGGTTCTTGATTGCTTTATATTAAAATTCATATCATCTGCCTTATGATGTCATCTGCCTTTATCTTAAAATTTTTCATTATTATTTTGGAATGTACCAGCTTCTTCCGCGGCGAGCCGTTCAAAATAGTTATTATTTAAAAAAAGAACAAAATCTGTATATTGATTTTAGTGAGTCTAGTTCATATTCACTGCAATAATTAGTAATAACTGAAATGAATCTGCATCTATTACTTTTAAATCGCTTAGTATCTTAATTAATAGCAGAATAAATTTGAAAGAAAAATAAATATTACCTTACCATGTTTTGCTGAACAACAACACACTGCCGCGGGGAAGATAAAAATATTTTGATTTGGGCAGTGGCAACATATATATTTTGAAAAGCTGAGTTTTCTGGTTAAATTTGAAGGCAAATATGTTGAGTTTTGCAGAATGGTATAGGAGTCCGCTTTTATGTAGAGGGTTTTTCAATCAAATATTCCTTAAATTCGCAAAAAATATGAAAAAAATAAAAAGAAAAAACGAAATTAAAAAATTTGGCCTCGAAGTGCACTTTTTCAGGTGGAGGAGTACATGGGTTCAAAATTTGGTGGCTCTAGGCGACGCCTTTTTTCCACAGTGCAAGAAATATCCTACGTAGATTTATACATGCATGTAGCCTTTTCATTACTCATTAATACAGATTAATTGAATTGCATGCCAGTGTTTATCATGCAGTAATCCCCGAGAAAAAAAAATTCCCATCAATGGAACGCCAGGTACCAGGAGTTAAATCAAGCTTGCTGTAATTATAATGTTTCATTTGATATAATAAAAAGGAAATCAGAATACATTAAAATAGATGTCATTAAACGAGTTTATATGAATTTGATGACATATATAAAAACGAGTTTATGACAACGAGGCATTAAACGAGTTTATATGAATTCGATAACATATATAAATTACCCAAGAATATTCGAAAAACGGGGTTAGTCACGAAAACCAGCAATGTAGAAAATCCGTTCGCCAGTATTCTATCGAACTAGCAGTGTTCAACGAAATTAGCGATCGGCCGCTGGTGGGTCTACAAATAGAGAGAAAACTTATTAGAAATAAATTTCTCCCCAAAACATAAGGGACCTTTTTTATATTTTACATTAAACTCGTATAACTTAATTAAAAACTGGAACTGTGAAAATTTAATGATACATATTAATAGCTAAGTAGAAGAGGTCATATAATTTTTGTTTCTTCTTTTCATAAAAAAAGGAGGAAATATATTTAATTTTATTAAAAAAAACAAGAATATTTATGACGGAGAACAGTTTATATTTCCGGTATTAACAGTTTTACAGCCTGTGAAAAATATACATTGAAAGAGCTGTTAAATATAAAGCATGTAGACGGACGCGCGTTGTATGCGCAAGCGTGCGTTGGATTTTGTTGATTGTAGGCTCGAAAATATCTCAAATCCAAAGGTGGTAGTACCGAATGCTGACAACAAGGGTGCAAATAATCAGAAAATACCAATTAAACTGAAGACCCCCAATAAACTGGTGTAGGCGTATATAAGCAAATAATAGAGGTATGGAAGCGATCATAGTAAAGCGCGGTGGTCGGCAGCGCCTATAGAAGAAAATATGTATCTGGCAAAGTTGTTAGATCGGCTACTGTTGCTACAATGGCAGGTTATAAAGATTTAAGTGAATTTAAACGTGGTTTTAAAGTCGGTGCTCTAGAGATGGGACATAGGATAGCAATCATTTCACAAGTATACTATGAATATCGAGAATCAGGTAAGACATCAAGTATCGGTTTAGGCGTGGGTGTCGCTGAAATGGGTACCCGCGAATATCTTCGCCATTCCGGAATAACAGTGTTTGAGATTTTCGAATGTTTAGAGTTCCAAGTACTCCAGAAGGAGAGTTGATCAATCGTAGAACACTATACACGGAGATAGAAAAGAAAAACAAAGTTTTTCTGCAAAGATAAGCAAACCAATGAGATCCAAATGCTAGTTTTTCTACGCCAATCCGGCGGAGAGAATCATTAGGAAAAGTACAAGAACCAACTGATAAGCAGGGAAGAATTGCAATTATACCGTTAACTGTGCCTTACAATTAATCATTAAGTCTGGTAGTTAAAATAATATAGTTATTTAGATAAAATTATTATACATATAAAAGAAAAAGTAAATAAATGAATGTTAGAGATGATATTATTATACATTGTTACGAAAATACATAAGAAATTACAGCAAACAAAAACAAAAAGATTAGGAATAGATAGTTATTGATCCAAATGTCTGAGTATCGCCCTGGGGCGCTTCTTGCTGAGCGGGGCATTAATATCGTACCAAAGCACAGGAATTGTGCTATTCTTCACAATAGGGATTTTTTCGTAAAACCTTTTAGCCAATATGGCCATATAAAGTTGAATTTCTTTAATGTTGAGTTCGCGATGAATTGCCGTGTTTCGAATGAACCATCGACAGTTCACCGCCTCTCTTAATACAAGATTTTACGCAACTCTAAGTCCATTAATCGATGTTTTGCAGACATAGCCCCAGACTGGACAGGCGTAAGTTAGGATGGATCGCAACATGGTTTTGTAAATGAGTAACTTGTTGTCTATTGAGAGAACGCTGTTCCAAGCAATAAGGGGGGGGGCGAGTGTATGCTTACGTACTCGGAACTTGGCAAGAATACTTGTAATGTGGAGGGACCATGTGAGCCAATTATCAAGAATAACTCCGAGAGAGATTTCCGACATCGCTGGGCCGAAAAACGCTCGTGAAAGAACGGGACCAACGATGGCTGTCAAGAATCATTAAACGTGACAGACTTGCAACCCTTCCTCAAATGGCTGCAGATTTCAATGCTGGGCCAAAGAACCTCTATGTAAAGAAGGAAAGGCTTCATAGACGTAATGTAAACCACTTTGTCTGCAACGCCGCTACAAAGAAAAGGGAACATTCGCCAAGCGATTTGGCGACGGAATCTGTTGGCGAGAATTTCCCCTCTGTGATATGCCGGTTCTTTGGTACCTAGCCGACATTTCCCCCCTCCGCGACGTGTATAGGAAATTGAGGAACACGGGTTAAGATGAATCGTTCTTTGACTTGTCGCTATAATTTAAACTCGGAAATTATGAAATATTAGGTGAAGTTTCACTTTCACTGGCTGTTGAACTTCCATTGTCCATATCGCTACTTGAAACCAAAGAACATATTTTTTGTTTAAACTCTTGCTAAACGTAACGGTCGAACCTGTCCAAATCAACTTCGACATTCAGCTTCGAGGTTTGGCGCTTTTTGGCGACAGATATTTCACGCATGCGCAGTTGTTTCCCTTTTCGTTGGAAGGGAGCCACTTCTGCTTCTGCGAAGTTTTCCTTCTTAACAGTACATATTCTTTGGCTGGGCCATCAACAAGTGCCATAGGGCGAACTATTCAACGGGCCATCATTCATATGTGCTTTGACAGCCGAAGGCCTGCTTTGTGTACCGTTGTTGACTGTTACGGGCACAAAATTTTACGCGTCGCCTTTGTCCGCTAACACCACGAATGGACTGTTGATGACTGTAAACACGTTGCCTGATCTGCCGAGTCTGGTTTCCAATTGTTTCAGACAGATAGACGTCTACGGGTATGGAGACAATCCCATGAATTCATCGACCCTAAATGTTAATAGCGGACAGTTGCAGATAGTGGAGGATCTGTTATGGTATGGAATATGTGCAACTGGCGTTATATGGGATCGTTAATACGCCTAGATACAATTCTATCTGATGACAGATACACAAGTATCCTGTTCGATAACATACACCCATTCATGTCCATTTTGCATTCCGACCGACTTCAGTGTATATAATACCACAAAACGGTTCTTTTCACTTTATTGAATGTATTCAGGACTAAAGGAATTTCCATATAGTAATTCTGAAAACATATTCAGTATCCTAAACTTATTATTAAATACATATATTCAGAGTTTAATCATAGTTACTACTTTGCTTTGAAATCATCATTATTGTCAGTGTTGTTGTTGGCTTATGCTCACTTGTCTGACGTAGTCAGCCCAAGCCCAGGAAATTCCTCGTGGCAAAGAGCGCTAGAATAGGCATGTTATTGGCAACAGCTTTGAACACCTTTCCGGAGACAGTGCAATTTAGCTCAGTTCCGCCCCCAGTTTTGATGAAGAGTACCCCGGGCGGTTTGGTCTGAGGGTCTCCCCCCTCTTTCCTTCCACTGAACCACATGAGAGGACTTTGGACTCGTCGCACATTTAGACTGCCGCCATACCGCACCGATACTATACATTTTACAAACACCCATGCCTTCTCCGGGATTCTAATTCGGTACCTTCTGCACAGTAGTCAGCGACACTAACCAATATGCCGGTTGGACGGCTAACCACTGTACCGGTTGGGAAAGGGAGAGGGGTGGTTGACCGTCGGACCCACCCCCCGGGGGTGCTCTCTATCAGAATTGAGGGGCGGAACTCAGTTAAATAGCACAATCACCTGAAAGGTGCTTAAGGCTGTTGCCAACTGCAGGTGTATTCTAACGCTCCTTTCCACAAGGAATTTCGTGGACTTGGACTGACTACATGAGACATGTGAGTATAAGCAACAACAACATCATTATCAGTGTAAGAAGTCTTTTCAAGTTGTTCATGCTACAAATTTTTTTATAATCTCCTTCATCGATTCCGCTGTCCCCCGCAAAAAAAAACGAACAATAATAACTTGTAGAGTATGAATATTTATTATTAACCCAAAAGGGACGGTAATCCCGAATAAAATATTAGTTTCGAATCGGCATTTTGCGTCCAAACGCTTAAATACGTTGTATCGTTTTACAGATCGTTGCCACCAAATATTATCTTCCTGTATTATATTTAAAGAAATTAAAATTAAATAATGATGAATCTGGATGAATGTTTTTATGTTTCTTGCATTGTGAAAAAACACCAATACTTAGAGAATAGTGTTTGTGAAAATAGTCCTTCTTGAAAATTCGTAGTTTAAGAAGTTTCTTATCCTGTGTTTTGCTTCATAACTTTAAACTTGTGGCAAGTTCGGACTCATACAAATCGCACTGTCTGGAATCCTTCAGCTTCTCGGGTGAGTCCTCACATTTCCACTTAAAATGTTGATGTTGTTCTCATCTTGCAAATCTATAGCACAGATATTCTCACAAATGGTGTTTGCAATCGAAGTGTACGATCCGAGCTCAACTAACCAATTATGTATGTTAACCTTGTATGACTAACCAGTTAAATGATAATGTGAGATAATAAGTTTGGCTTAGAAGTCACGAGCATGAGTTTGATGGCACAGTAATACAGCATTATTTCTTCATCTTATTATTATTATCATTGGCTGTTACCTGGTTAACCTCACTTTGGCGTGAATTTGGTTAGTTCGGTTTGACGAGCTACGCATGCTCTTATAAAGTTACTTAAAATGATGACCATCTGGTGAATCAACAATTAACAAATCCTTCAAGAGCTGTGAATGATCATTCATCAGAATCAGCCGTACGTTTCCAACACTGCAAGGCATAAAAGGAAGATTACCTTTTTATTTTGGGGCAGCACAATACTGGCACCTCATTGTAATAATTCTTATTGCACAGGCTTAAAAGGACATATAATTTATACTTGCACTATATATGAATGCCTAATTTTCGTTTTCTTTCCAGGAACTTACTTAAGGTACAAACACCGAAATGTCTGGCTGCTGTCTTCTTTCAGTTTTTTTCAAGTATTTCTTCAACTCATGCGCTGCTGCCACAGAAATCATATGCTGGTGCATTCTCCTTTCCCTTTCTTCAGGTGTTTCCTTTTTTTGTGATGTTATCATAGAAATCTTATCTGATCTCTTCTTTATTCCTTATCTTTCTGAGTTTTCTTTCTGATGCTTTAAAAACATTTACGAAAAACTTCATTATTAAATAAAAGGTACATAAAATTAGTTTACTGTCTAAGGAATAACGCAACAAATTTCGTTTAAAGTTATATTTTTAAGTATTTTAGATATTTATTCTTTGCGATTTTTAAATTTTAAACTCTCGCATTCGAGATCATAAAAGATGTGAGCATCAGTATAAGAATATGCAGGTGGAAACATATACCAATTTATTTCTTGTGTCTTTTTAAATGAAAAATGTATTTATTTAACGCAAAATGGAAAATAAATAACAAATAAATTCCGGCTTCAAGGTACACTACCATGTGCGTTCAAAATATGGTATTTCTAGATCCTACCGGCTTTCCACAATAGGCTGAAATAACAAAATCACATATTACTCACCTTTTAGTAATAGGAAACTGAGGAAGAAACTTCATGGGTTCTCCATGAATTTTGCATTGGTGCCGCCGCAAGCAACAAGACTGACTTAAAGCAGAAATTACTAGCAGCTTTGATTTCGTGACTGAACCAAATTTTGGGAACTTTTTGCCAAATATCATATTTTCTGTGTTTCCGTAAAAGACGAATTCTGGAGATAGCACGAGTCAAATATGACTCTGTTTTCGTCATTATAAATTTTTGGAAAACCAGAATTTTCTGAAAGAAATTTAGGTTTTCAAAGATTTGATTACATTTCCATGAACCTTGTATGATCTGCTTTGAAACCGATGTAAATATGTTATGTACTGATGTTATGTTTGCATCTGTGACATTTAAGACCCAAGGTAACAAAGTCTTCATTCGTGATTAACATATCATTCGACACATAACACTACGACACACAGCCTTTCAGTCATAGCCGTGTTGAGGATGGGACAAAAGGCATCCAACTGGGATAGTGCTTAGTGACTCTGACTATAGTACCGAAGGGTCCAGGTTCGAATCCCGGAGAAGGCATTGGTATTTGTATAGTTTGAGTGCAGCGTGTGGGCTTCCAAAATACGCGGAGAGCCGAAGATCTTCTCGAGAGGTTGTTGGTAGGGAACGAGGGGTGGAAGACACTCTGGCCCGTCCTCTCCCGGGTGCTCTTTCTCAAAACTGGGGGCGAAAATGAGTTGCCGGCTCTCACCGGCGAGTGAAACGTCCGGCTGTCACCTACATGGTGCTGAAGGCTCATGCCAACAATATAAGCATATGACTCCTTGCCATGATGAATGTAATGGGTTTGTGCTGATCTTTGGAGCACAAATGAGATTGGTAACAACAACAGGATGGGACAAGTAAAGCATTTGCATTAAATACAAAAACAAATGGGAACAAAATTAAATTAAAAAATAATATGATAGCTTTCAGATTTTACATTACGTCCAAAGGGGTGTATTTTAACAGTTTGTGTGTTACCTTTATTTCTTAAATATCATGTTCTTCTTACTTCAACCATAAAATTCAGTTCAACAACAGTATCGAAAAATAATTTTAAATTAGCATATCTTTAGAATTTCCGATAGACAGTTTCGCGCGCTGGAGATAAAAATGTTTTTTCTGTACAATGTTGCCATTGCTCGCTTTGAAATCCTTAAGTCTGTTAATCAAAAATTCGTTAAAATTTTTTAAAATATGAAATCGATAATAAAACAAATCCCAAATTTCAAATTTCGGCTTCCAGATGCGCATATTCGTAGGAGGATTACATTATTCAAAATTGGATGGCTGTAGGTACCGTTGTTTCAATGTGAGAACCATACTTACATTTATGCAGATTGTTCATTACTTAATTTCTTTAAATATAATACAGGGCGATAATATTTGGTGGCAATAATTTGAAAAGTGAAACAACGCTTTTAGCGAATCAACGCAAAATGTCCTTCTGGACAAATTGCCCCTTTGGACTAATGATAAATAAAATAGTCACATAAAAGTGATAAAAATACTTAAGGAACGTTATTTTGAGACTTCCAGCAGCAATTAAAATCTGTCTCATTCGTACTACTTTCCATTTTCGTATTATATCAACGCAAGTTAACGTCTTCGATTCCAATCAAGTTCTTTGTTAAGGTTTTTATAAGTCATAATCTTGATTTCTATTACTTCGCTGTTATTCTAAATATAACGTCATAATTGTTGTGTATTTTTCCAACTATTTGTTTCTTTTGATCGTTTTTCTTCTACAGACCATACGCTTTCCTTCCTTCAAGAAGAGGCTATTATAATTGGCCATGTTAAAATTCATAGATCTTTCCTATAAAATGTTCTTCAGTTTAAGGTTAGATGATAATTTTTGAATTTAAATTACAAATTAACTCTCTCTGTTTTCGTTTATATAAAGAATTCTTCTTTTCTTGGGGGAGACGGAAGGGTGATATCATAAGACTAAAAATTTGCTATCATAGTCAGTTATTTTCCATGTATAAAGAACTAAAACATTTACTACATTATTTTGCTACTAGAACCGCAACCTGAATTACATTACCTCTCACTAGTATAAAAGTTTTCAGTCATAGTTTAATGCAGATTATACCTATGTTAGTCTATGTGAATGTTTTCACGTTTGTGTGCATTTAATTTTCCGTGTGCTTCTGATTTGTTTAATTCGCAGAGAAAAAGTGGAAGTTCCGAACTTGAAATTGTAAAATGGTTTAAATTTGAAAGTAAAAGTTCCGCATGTTGCGAGACTGCAGATTAATGCCTGTTTGTGAAGAGCCAAATAATCTTACTTATGAAGTTCATTTTCCAACAGTTAGTTAAGATATTTCAGTTTTTAATTAATATTTGGGAAATCCACAATTGATTTCTAAAGCTGTAAATATTTGCTTTTATTCTAGAAATATGCATAAAATAAAATATAGTTATTGAATGAACTTAACAATGTATACATTATTTTTCCAATATTTTTTATCTTTTAAACTTAGTTACGTCATCTTGAAATTTTTACTATAAGAAATTCCTGCT
>KK118077.1:177783-195304 GCA_000611955.2 Stegodyphus mimosarum | reverse complement strand
TTTGTAATGGTCATATTTCTAACCATGTCAAGTAATGCTCATATTTCTAACCATTTCAATGAAAAGTTTCTTCCTCCAGCAACATATATTATTATTCACAAAAATAATAATATCTAATACAAAAATATTTTAATAAGGATAGAAATACAGGGTGTTTATAAAGTCCCAGACCCATTTTGATGTTTAATAACGCATAAAATAATGAAGATGTAAACAAACTTATGGAATTTATTGATGGAATAACTTATATATTTTCCTTTTCAGGTTTGAATACCTTTACTTTTGTAAATATCGTCTGCGCGTGTGGTTAATTTCAGATAATTTCATTTTCCAGTCTAAATATCTGTACTTTTCTAAATATCGTCTGCTTATTAATTGCATTTTTCTCTCTTTTGTTTTTGGCAACTATTGCTCATATGGGTATCTGAAAACCCCCATGAATACCGTGAGGCACAAAGGGATTCCCTAAAGGTTAATGTGTGGTGCTGACTAATGCACGACCAAGTCATTGGGCCTTTCCTTTTTACAGAAAAGACGGTCTCATCGGTCGTATACTTAGACATGTTAGAAAACTTCGTATTTCCACAACTAGAAGAGCTTCAGCCACATGTCTTTTTGCAACAAGATGGTGCACCGCCTCATTGGGGTACGTAGTTCGTAGTTCTTTGAATGACCATTTTACAGGAAGATGGATTGGGCGAGGACGTCCAATTCCTTGGCCACCCAGATCACCTGATATAACGCCGCTGGACTTTTTAAGTTGGGGATTTGTAAAGGACAATATTTACAGGAGGAGAGTGTCTAACATGGGTGACCTAAAAGCCAGAATTACAACCGCAATAGCCTCTGTAAATGCCGACATGCTTGCCGGTATCTGGCGTGAAATTGAATATCGACTTGATATTCTCCGCGCGACGAAGGGGGCACACGTGGAAGTTCATTGACAAGGGTCATGAAACATTTTGAGTCTATCTAACCATTTATGATATTAATTTTAATCTATCTTTATTATTTTATGAGTTATTAAACATCAAAATGGGTCCGGGACTTTATAAACACCCTGAACATTAATTAATTTTTAAAGCATTATTACTTTCAAAAATATGCTAAGAAACGAACAAAAAGCGACGGTCGCCCAAAACAGTTTGTTACTATTTTTTAGCTCTTGCTGAGCTTGCAGTCTACCAATCTGCTGTTGCGCTTACTCTTGTAACCGATTTATTTTTGTCTTTTTATCTTTATTATCAAGCATCATTTTTTAACACTTACGCCATACATAATTCAAAAGCAAAATTTCAATACTTTTAAAAGTAGCATGGCAGCATATGTTTAGAATTCCCGATGCAGTATTAAGTGTTGGCATAACATTTTTATATTTTTTCAGTCTAAGAATTTTCAGTTGGCACGTACTAAAAATCGTATTCTTCTCATTTGCCAGACATTAATTCAATTCAATACCAAAATTTCCGAAATTTCTTTAGAATTTCCGATAGACGGTCTCGCGCTAGAGATAAAATTGTTTATACCGTAAAGTGATGCCAATTTGGTGTGACAATTCAAAAAGTAATTCGCCGTTTATAGTAAACGATACAAAATTTCATTTCGAAACTAATAACCTATTCGGGCTAACGCCCTTTCGCTTCCCTATTCTTGGTTTTCAACCTTAGGTCAAAAAACGAAATTAGTATGGTTTCAAGAATGACGTTTGTACGGTTACGCTACTAAATCTTCAAGTATTAGCTCATCCAAGATTACCATAAAAAACTGTCGACAAATTTTCGTATTGCTCGACTTCCTTACTAGAGATATAACAATCATAGTAAAATCAAATGAGCTATTTCTTAACACGTCAGCCTGACAGTTACACTAACTGAAATTAATCAAAACTGATGTCTACTAACTTGCAGGTACAATCAAATTTTTTCAACACAGATTCAAAGAAAGTTAATGTAGTTCATAGCATCAAAAAATTTAACGTCAACGTTTACTCTCCTTGACTAGTCATATACGAAGTATCACAGCAATCAAATCTTTGTCTGAAGGTTAAAGCAAATAGTGCAGATCAGAACAGAGAAATAGTTAGTCTAAGCTGCCAAAAGCTCTGATAAACTTTGAAGATCAGATTAATTAACATAAAACCTTACATGTTAAATCTTACGCAGGTATCAATATATATGAAAAATATCAAAGCGAAATATCACACGTTACCAAACCAGTTTGAATAATCGAGAAGCTCCTTTTAAGGATCTTGCATTCTTTTCAAAGGTAAATGAAAAACATTAATATTCAGGATATAACAAAAACAAAGAAGTCAGAGCAAAATCTGCAAATTTTGTGTGTTACACTTCACAGCTATGGCTTTAACAATTTCAGAAAATGTTTTAAGCTATTTTATCAGAATTTTTAAAAACAAGCTAACTATTCTTTTATGAAAGCACGACCATTTAAGACTTAGGCATTTTTCAATTAATTCTTCAGGTGTTCCGTTTATGAGATAGCCATACTGTTATTTTCCAGTCTAGCTGGATTTGCAGACGTTTCTTTTCGCAAAAGTTACAGTAACTAGTAACTTATTCCATCATTTAGAGACTGAAAAATATTCATGGGAATAAATTTATTATTGTTTAAAAACTGAGGCTGATAATTAATCTGGCACACTTCTGTCATCGGGGTCGATTTAAGAAATGTATGTATGTGTTCATGTATGCATGTATATATTCATGTATGCATGTATATGTATTTTGTTTGTATGTACACACATAAACGAACATACATGCATTTCAGAATCCGGTACCGATACCAGAAGAGTACCTTTAATTGTATCATAATTTATCAATAAAAAAAATGTGTGTAGAGTTTATAGAATTTTTCGAAGTCAGGAAACTGAATAAATCCGCAATTACCTCCCTGAGATTCGAACTCTAGACAACTCGAATGCGCTTCGAATAACACTACGAAGACATTCAGATAGTAGGAAGAAAATTCCTTAAATACTGCCCTCTTAAAGGGTAACTGTTGATTGCCAAAAACAGTAAATCCTGGTGGTGGCAAATTATCGCATATCACCTTTTTCGTTCGATTGCCACTAGTAAAGTCTTGCAAAATGCTTCCGCTGTCAGCGAAATGGAAGAAATTTGCAATGCCTTCGCCGGCGTTCGAATTCTGGACCTCCCGAGTATGTGTCGAGTGTGCGTTCACTTACGCCACGAAGACATGCGGAAAGGAAGAAGGTAGTGCCCTTATAAAAGTTTAACTACGCCTCCCACAGTTATCATTATGTTTTGGTTTATTTTTTTTCCTTGTTATTTGGGTGAGAATGAATAAATCGAAATAAATGTATTTATTACTTAATTATTTTTTTAAAATTTGGATGATTTCAAGTCTACTTTAATTGAGAAGACCTATTGCTATTAATTTTCCATTTTCCAGTATTTGTTTAGATTTGTGTTTTCCACTACAACTTGAATTATGGAAACTCTTTTTCGATATATGAAATGTTATCCTTAGCTGTGCTTGTAACTGCTCTTCTATTTCTGAGAGTTTTCTAGAACTCTTTACTTCAAAACGTGTGATGATATAATATAATTTTCATTAATTCAAAATTTCTACTCGTTTGTGTATGAGGCTTTAATTCTTGTTTAGCAAAATTTTTCATTTTACCTGAAGTCATAGAAATGAAAGAAATTTGAGTATTTTATCGAAAGGGAGTATTTTTTATTAAATGAATTTCCTAGTGTCTTATAACACGATGGCAAACATTTAGGAAAAAAATCAGAAAATATAACATTAATTTTAAAACGTCCCACTGGAGTATCTCAGCACGATTTATATGCCTAGAATAAATAATAATGAACTTAATTAATGAGTGAAGGTTGAAAATTAATTAAAAAATAATTGATGAAAGAATGCAATGAACTAACAAAGGAAAACCATGTTTCAGTTACCAAATAAAAAGGAAAGCATGTTGAGTAAAAAAAAGTACATATAAAAACGAAGAATAAAACTTGTCAAAAAGAGATCGATACAGGTGTAGAATTAAAAGAATTTTTTAGTAGCCTATAACAATAAATTTCATGAAAGCATTGTAAAATCTTCAGAATGCCTTTAGCATAGTTTTATGTACCTAAATTGCTGTCATCTTAAATGGTATGTTTTTTTATTAATTTGGAAAATTTACAGTTCTCTTTCGTTTATCTGTCAGAGTATTACATAGAGGATGCATAAAAAATATTATTTAAAATGTTTATTTATCAGGTTTCTTGATTCACTTATTTCAATTACTGCTTGTTTACAAGTGATATTTAATAATTAAAGTGAATTTGTTATTTATTTTATAGTAGAAAAAATAACTGAGCGCGTATTTAAATATGTTACTTACTATTAACTCATATTTGAAAGCATTCTTAAAATTTTGATGGGCAAATATTTATAGAAATTGTAGTAAAATATTTTAAATATTCATTTTAAGTAGATTTAACTGATAAACATTCAGTGAAAATTAAGTCTTTAGCGAAAGAATATGTGTGAAGTCGAGACATTCTGCTGTTGTTGTTACCAATCTCAATTGTCTCATTTGTCTGAAATGTCAGCACAAGCCCACGACATTCATCTTGGCAAAGAGTCATATGCGCCTCGTCGGCCAGAACATTGAGCACCATCTAGGTAAGAGGCCGACTTTAGCTCAGTTCTGCCCCCAGGTTTGAGAGACAGCACCTCGGGGGACAGGACGAGAGTCTCTCACCTCTCTTACTCTACTCTCAACCTCTCGAAAGGACCTTAGGCTCGTCACATATTTAGAGAAACCCCCATGCCGCAAGACACTATGCACTTAACAAACATGCATGTCTTCTCCGGGATTCGAACTCTGGCCCTTGGATATGACTCCCATAATTACTAACCACTATCTCGGTTAGGAGGCAGATTAATCTTAAATGTTAATACGGGAACATGCCTCTCTCCCTTTCCTGAAAAAATAATGTATGGAGTTTATTTTTCCTCTTGTAACAGCTTTATTTTCTGTCGACCTAACTGTTAATGGAATACAAAAGATAGGCAGCTGTAACTTTGTTTGGTGAATAAATGGTTAAAGGCATCGAAAGATGCTTTTATTAAATGAGTGCCCCGAAAAATTAAAGCGAGATGCTTTGAATAAGCCTTCTTGAACCTTATTAACTACTTTGTCCTCTTTTTATAGAAATAAGGTTAATAGTTAACAAAAACGTCTACCTAAAATAGATTTAAACACAAAACCTTTAAAGAAGCGCGATCTTGTGCAAAATGGAAAGAGTAAACAAAAATTCATTTTTAAGCACAGGTAAATGCTTACTGCGCTTCAAAGAGGGTAACAACACATGGCTTTAGAAACATTTTTTCTATTAATTACAATCATAGTGAAATATTACAAAAATTATCTCTTAAGTATACTATAAAGCACATGAATTAGACGATTTGGAATTTAAATCAGTTGTAGGCATTGTTAAAAAATAAAAAAGATTCGAATATGTATAATTTATATAGTATCCTTTCCCACTTTTCCTCAGGCCTTTGTGGTGTAACTGGAAACACACTCGTGTCGTATTCGAAAGTTTCGGAGGTCGAACCCCAGTTAGGGCAATCCGGATTTCTTCAGTTTTCAGACACAAAAAATATTCTAAAAGACTTTATTCTAAAAATCATTAAGTAGTGCAGAGTATATTTCTTCTGAATTGCTCAGTTGATGGGGAAACACAAATACAGTTTGAAAAAAAAAGTAGAGAACTTAGTAGTATGTCGAGTGGAAATGCTGGGAAAAATGATATTTTGTCTAACCGGAGGAAGATAAATTAAATATCTTCTAAATCGTGCTTTGGCTATACTTGCCAAGCCATATAAGTCAGAGGTAAGATAGCTTAAAGTAGGTAATATAAAGTAACAACCTAAAAATATGGAAAACTTTGCTAAAGATTTTCCTAACATGAAAATAAATCTCACTATTGAGGAAATTATTTTCGTCTTACTGCAAAATGTGTAATTTTGTACATTTTGATTCTTTTCTTCTTCTTCAAATTCCATTGAAAATCACCAGGATGTAACTATAGTACACTGGTGAAATAAATTAAGAAAATTTTCGTATTAGATCTACGATCTCCAGAACTACTGGACAGATTTTAATAAAATTTGGTGTGAACATAGGTTGATATAATACAACTAAAATAAACATTCAGCAATTATAATAGACACATATGTTCGTTTGTAATACTCATAGGAGTCTGAAGGTCTGAAACAATGGTTGCAGAAGACACAAAAGAAATGGGTTAATAAGGGGTATGGTCCCCCCTTACAGCTATGCAGGCCTTGCAGCATAATATGATACTGGAAATAAGGCAGTTTATCAGTGCCTGTGGCAATTGGTCCCACACATTCAGCAACGCGGTTTCCAGTTCCTGGATGGTTCTCTGCGGGGGTTTCGAATTCCCCAGAGAGCCCATACATGCTCTAAAGGGTTGAGGTCTGAAGACTTGGCTGGCCAATCCATCCGGCGAATATCCTCACTCTCGAAGAATTCGTCGACCAGAAGAGCTCTCTGTGGCCTCGCGTTATCGTCCTGTTAGATGAACTCGGGGCTCATTGCACCCCGGAAAAGGCGAACATAGGGTTCCAAGATCTCATCCCTATACCTCATACCAATCACAAAGCCTCAGTCAAAGACGTGGAGAGATGCACAGCCATCCAACATGATGCCTGCCAAGACTATTACACCGCCACCGCGGTAATTGTTGATTTCACGGACATTGGAGGGTAGGAAGCGGGTCCCTGGCTCTCTCCATATGAAAGGACGGCGAGAATCGGTGTCTAGGCTAAAACGGGACACGTCGGTGACAGAATGGTCACCCATTGCTCCGTACTCCAATCATTATGCTGCCTGCACCATGCTAATCGGACATTCCTGTCCGCAGACGTGAGCGGAACGCAAACAGCCGGTCTTCTGGCAAACAACACTCTCTCATTCAGTCTCTTGGAAACAGTCACCCTTGTTACACGGGTTCCTATGGCTGCGTACAGGTCCCGAGAGAGCTGAGAAGCTGTAGTCCCTCTGTTACTCTTCGCTAAAATGGGCAAATAGCGATCTTCTCTGGCCATCGTGGCCCTTGACAACATTGTCCAAGCTTTCTCTCGATGGATACAGTATCCTGAAACTGTTTCCATAGGTACACGACGCTGGGCGTTAAAGTAAACTCTCTGCATATCTGGACTTGCGATTGGCCTACCTCTAGCCTTTCCACAATTCGCCACCTCGTTCTATCATCTAAACGTTGTTGGTTACTCATTGTTACTGTTCCGATATGAATTCGACCGATTGCTGCAAGATAACACCAAGAAATTCGGCGAGGTGTGCTAGCGAACGCAAGTCGTCTTACCCTCCACGTGCTTATAAAACCTGTTTTTCTGGTGGTTCCGCCCGCACACACGTGAAAACTTTCGTATTTGCCGTACAAGATTTTCATTTTTATCTAGAAGCAGTGGTTTTTCCTTCAGTTCAGTTCTTTTCATGCAATTCGATAAAATATGCAAATTCTCTTAATTTATTTCACCAGTGTATAAAGTAAAACTGCTGTCCGCCGAAAACATCCGGGAGAAAGTAGCGAAGGCGAAAAGCTCGTCGGACAAAACAATCGTGGGGGAAAAGAAAATAAGGAGAAAATATCGCAGATCTAAAACATCATGGTACAAAACACCATCATTGAAAATTCAGCCGTTTTACAAATCTCGCAGTTTTAAAACATCGTTGTGGAAACTATAGCGGTAAAAACTACGTACGTACACACACACACACATATATATATATATATATATTATTATTATAATTTATTTATTACCTCCTAGGAAGAGTATTTCAGTGTTAATTAAATAAATAAATTTCAGTAAATTAAATTAATGCACTTCAATTAATTTTAGAAATATGTAATTTAAAATTCAATCTGACTTATGAATAGTGACCATTAAAAATGATTAAAAATGTTATTTTGCCCAAACGTAAATAAGATATATCATAAAATTATACGAAGGAAACAGAAATGTTAAAAACTTTTTTGCATTAGAAACAAAATATAAAAATTATAATTAAATTACTGTTCATTTACAAAGGAGAGTTGATTTTTCAAGGGAATTAATTTTTCCTTAGCAGATGCACAATAATTTAGGTATTATCGTGTCTCGTCACAATCGATTCTTGAAAACATATGATTGTTATTATCGATTGCAACAGTAAACGTAGGTGCAGAACTAGAAGTTATACTAGTCCCACGTATAAAATTTCAATATTGTACAGCTAATCCTTTTTGAGTTATGCGAGATGCATACGTACATATTTACGTACGTATGTCCGTTTACATATGGATGTCACAAAAAAAATCCCACTTGAATCCTTTTCAAATCCGTTTTGGAAAAATGAGTGCTTCATTTTATCAGTACGTATAGGTACGTATAGACGTCATGAAAAACATTCTGCAAATGGATTCGGGAAAGGTCAAAGTTGATATTTCCGTTGAAATCTGATGCCAGGAAGGTTTCGCGATTACAATATTTCCTTTACTTTTCGCAAGGAAATATAAATGAGATAAGTATTTGCACGATATGAATCACGTATTTCCTCAGGATAGCTGAAATATTAAAGTGTGAAAATATAACAATAGTATAGTGGAATACTATAGTTATTTTTGAAAATTGTGCAGCGGCCACTTGACAAGAATTTACATACGAATGAAAATTGAAAAGTCTTAAGCATGTGATTATTTGTCGAAGTTCAAATATTCTGAATAAATCGCTAGAAATAATTGATCTTATCTTCCTGTAAAATAACAGCTCTTGGTGGAAATTCACTATCAAAAATGTAACTCAAAATGTTTTAAGAGTGAAAGTCCAAATTGCTGGAAACAGAAAGAAAGAGAAAAAAAAACCTTTTCTCGACGTCTTTTTTTATTTTTCAACAAAAGGAATAGAAAATAAAATAAAAATACAAACGAAATCACTTCGCAGGCGAAACAATTAGAAAGGTAACAATACATCTAAACTCCTCTCGTCAGAAATTGAATCGATGGTACTTAAGAGCAGTTGAAATTCTTTTCGACGAAACCTTTCTCGAGGTTATTTTATACTCTGAAAGATAAATATGTGGGACGAAATGATAGAGTTATAAGATAATTTTCTCTCCAAATGCATCGTCACGTTTTCGAATGAAATATATACCTCATGATATTTTAGTCTTTGATATTCGATAGAATTTCTTTTCTTTATAACTAGAACGCGCAAAGAACGGTAAAAAAGGCTTTTGATTGGTTGAGAACGGAATACCAATCAGAGTTTTGAGACCTCAAAAGCCATATTTTAGTTTTTTTAACTTTCCAAGAATATTGGATTTTCATTTGCCTTGACCATTTTTCCGTCACAGTTTTAGAAATTAGTTTCTTTTTAAAAACATGCAGAATATCTTTCAGGTTATAAATGTTAAAGAGGTAACCTCCGCTATTCTTTTATTATTACGCAAGTGTTTTTGGAGGCATGAAAAGTCAACACGCATAGTTTCATGCTACTTGAAATATTTTCGTATAAAAAATATCGGGTTGCTAATTAAGGTTTGTAATAAATTTATCACTGCATAATGTTACTGTAATAGTAGTAATAAAATATATACTGTATTTACCCGCGCATTTCCTCTCTTTTTCCTATTAATTTTGCGGCCTGGAAACTGGAAGGGATAAAATAATCAGAGTATAATGTCTTTTAAGAGGCGGCTAAATGACATACATATTACAAAAAAGGTATAATGACGTTATTTCCTTGTACAAAATGAAGGAAGAATTGTAATCGCGAGAATTTTCGGGTATCATATTTCAGAAGGAATATATCCATTTTGACTGTTCCTGAATACCCTTGGATGATTTACTTTTGCATGTCTGTACGTACGGACAGAATAAAGAACTGTTTTCTCTAAAACGGATTGCAAAATGGATTTAAAGTGGATTCAAGAGAGATTTTATGTGATGTCTGTACGCATGTACATATGTATGTATGCATGTACGTATGTATGTTATATATGTGTGTGTGTCTGTCTGCCTGCCTCTCTGTCTGTATGTACGTACGTATGTATGCATGTATACATGTATGAATGTATGCATGTACATATGTATGTATATATTTCGCATAACTCAAAATGATTAGCGGTACAACATTCAAATTTTACATATGGGACTGATATAACGTTTAGTTTTGTACCTCGCTTTTTTATTGAAATTCAGCAGTACCAAACTTTTATAGATAGATAAGATAAAATTATGTAAAATATAAATTGTAATTTAAATTAGCAATAGCCTCTTAATAAGTGTATTAATTTCCCTCTTTATTCTAAAAACAGTAAGCTCTTCTGCACTGCATCATTTCGAGACTAATCCATATAATGTGACTCTTCATAACACTGGTGACGTAAATGGAGCTATAACTCAAACAGCCAATAATAATTTTACAGCAGCATTAATTATCGAATCAAATGCATGAAGACCGGAACTTCAGGTCGGAATGCAGGGAGACTTCATTCTGAATTAAGATATCATCCAGAACACAACTGCACTGGTTTTCTGCGCTTCAGCCTAACTAGACTGCTGTCTGCTGCTCTCTTCTTACTGCAAACTATATGATGTGACAAACTGATTTCGGCCGCAACATTTTTTTACAATAAAGATGACTACTTATTTTGCCTGGACTTCCCAATTTGCCTTTCATTATGAATCAACAATCCATGCTCTTCGCCTTCAATATTGCTAACTGCTTTCACTACAGTTAGAGTCAGCTTGGTTACAGTGAATGGAATGCTGTGTTTCTCCACCTATGTCATCAATGTTTCTATGTCATTATTACTTCTAAGTATTCTTTTACAAAAGTGCACCCACACGCACGCACGCACGCGCGGACACACACACACACACACACACACATGTATATATATCCTCTTACGCAGCTTTTTCCCTTATCCAGAAATGTTTTACATGACGAAAATATTCATGTTCTCCTAATATCAAATTATTAATAATAATAATAATTTTCGACAAGTAACGAAATCCAAATTTGAATGCCCTCTCCCCCTTCGTATATTTATATTTCGGAAACTTTTATACTTATTATGAAAAAATAAATTTGGAAGAAATTTGACTCCAGGAGGAGGAAAATTGACCAGGATATATATTTTCAAAATCTACAGTTTTTAATGTTATTTTCAATTTGCCATAAGAGATCGGTTAATTAATTTAGAATAGTTCGAAGAAAGAAGTTCAAATGAAGTGCAGCAGAAAATTTGTTTAATTTAATAGGCAATGCAAAGAAGTCGTGTCGTCCATATCAGATTTTTATATTACGCATTTCAAAGGACTTATTAATTTCAATAATATTATTTTTACTTACTCAAAATAATTTCCTCTTTCTGTTTACATTTTTATACTAAATTAGGATTTTGAGATTCTGAAAGCACTAGGAGAGAAATACGCGGAGGGATATAAACACGTGAGTAAATCCTGTGATACATAGTATATATCGAACACTTTCGTACTAGCTTACATTTAGAGCTCCTGAAATGACATACATTTTATAAATAAAAAAATATATTTAAATTGTATTGAAAATAAATAATGTCATCTTGAGAACTGTGGAAAGTATAACATAAAAATATATAATCCATAAACATAATTATTCTGTTTCTACGTAGGTACTCTCTTGTGTTAATAATAGATAAATAAGATACGGCTACAGTTATGTATCTAAATAAATAAAGGACTAAGATACGTAAAGTTACATAAAAAATTTTAAAAAATAAAAAATCTGAAAGGTTTCAGATTTTAAATTAGGCCAAAAGGGGCATTTTCTTAACATATTTGTGTTACCTTTATTTATTAAATATCATGTTCTTCGCACTTAAAATTCAGTTCAAGAGAAAATATCGCAAAACAATTTTAAATTGAGCATATCTTTAGAATTTGCGATACGCAGATTCACGGGCTGGAGATGAAATTTTTTTTCTGTACAATGTTGCCATTGCTTCCTTTGAAATCAAAAATTCGTTAAAGTTTTACAAAATATGAAATCGATAATAAAACCAATTTCAAATTTCAAATTTGGGCTTCCAGATGCCCACATTCGTAGTAGGATTACGTCATTCAATATTGGATGGCTCTAGGTACCGTCGTTTTATCACAATGCGACGAACTTACATACATTTATGCAGATTCTTCATTATTAAATTTCTTTAAATATAATACAGGGCGATAATATTTGATGACAACAATTTGAAAAGTGAAACGGGCATTCAATGAGTGAACCGACGCAAAATCGCAAAACGAAAACAATATTCTTTCAGCGACAAAGCCCCTTTGGACTAAAAATTAAAAAATTTAAATTCGATAAAATAAATAAAACTACAAATCTCTATAAAATTGTTTACTGAAATTATTATAAATTAAATTCACTTTATATTATATTATAACTATTGTATGTGTTATCGAAAAGTTTAAAATAACTATTTTAATGATTAAGTAATGCAATTAGGACTTCTACATCGCTCAGATTCTTAAAGAATTACAGACTGATTAAATTGAATAAATAAATGAATAAATAATAAACCTTTTTGGAAGAATTCAGATTTTAACAATCGCCCGAAAGGATTTGTTAAGGTTTTTAACACTCTCGGTGAGCTCGCAGTCAACCAAACTGTTGTTGCACTCCTGTTAGCTTTATGCCCCATTTTCTTCGCACTTACGCCATACATGATTCAAGAGCAAAATTACGAAAATTTTAAAAGAAGCAGAGTAACATATGTTTAAAATTCCCGACACAGTGTTAAGTATTGCCATGAAAAATGTTTCCCTAAATTTTTCAGTCTTTTCTTTCTTTATTTTCTTTTTATTATTAACGTTTTGTATGTTAAAATTATTTATTAAATATCGCGCTCTTCGTCGTTAGCCACATAGAATTCAATTCAACAACAAAATCACAAAATATTTAAAAACAGCATGTCTTTAGAATTTCAGACAGACAGTGTCGCGAGCTGCAGATAAAAATATTTTATTCTGCACTGTATTGCCACTGCTTGTTTTCAAATCGTTGAGCATATTTATCACACATTCATGAATGTTTTACCAAATATGAAATTCGGAATTCATGATTCGGGCCTCTAGGTGCACTTGTTGGGGTGGAGGGAAATGTTATTCAAATTAAATGGATCCAGGTAGGATTGGTTTTTCACAATGCGAAGAGTATACATACATTCATGCAGATTCTTTATTATTTAATTTCTTTAAAGACAATGCAGATTGTTAGGAATTGGTGGCAAAAATTTAAAAGGTGACTTCCCGTCTACAATGAACGACGCAAAATCCAATTTCGAGACTAAGAACCCATTCTGCTGACACCGTTTTGGAATAATGAAATTTTATGCTTTCTCAAATGGTAATGACTATTTGCAAAGACTTTCATGGAAGACAATGATGTTATATATTAAATAATAGTAATAGAATGTCAAGTTGCATGGGTGGTAAGCGCATATTAACGTTAAGCAGCTGTGCCAGGCGGAATTGACTGAAATATCCGTGTAAAGATCAAACTAAGGTTTCTTTGTAATCTTATGATTCATTGTAACTCGTTACATTAAAAACAATAATACATGCATTCACAGAAGATGAAAAACAGCAAAATAAAATGTCAAACATTGAGGTAAGAAGATGTAAAATTAGCCGCTTTTAAAGATTCCTAATCTAAGTTATTCGATGTTTTTTTTTTTTCCTTTTTTAAATTAATCTGTTTTGCTACTATATATTTTAGTTAGCAACAAAAGTTTTTCTAATTATTTTCATTCAGTTTAATCAACTTAAATTTCGTAAGTTATCTAAATTCCTTACATAACAAATTTTAAGTTTTGCAGAGATATGACGACAACGATGCCAGCGAAAGATGTAAATTTCATATTTCATTTCTTATTTTGGCATATTTTGCCCCCAGTTACTTGCAGTTTGTCACTGCGCTTCTGAGTTTGTCACTGCGTACTGAATTTTAAACGTATTTCTTAATTTATTTTATTTTGGATTATTACCGCCACTTGTTGCAACTATAAGCACCCGAATGAATTAGATATGAAATTATTTTATTTATTAATAATTTACGTTAGAGTAGATCTATACACTTGCTTATTTTCATTTTCCAGAAGAATATACATTGTATAATAATTATATTTAAAAACGTTATATATATATATATATATAATGTATCTTTAACATATTTAAAATTCAAAATTCTGCTTTCGAGTGAACAATAACATGTGCTCAAAATTTGGTGCGTCTAATGCTACCGACTATCAGCATTACGAAGATCAAACATATTTCGTCAACAGACTCTTCATTTCGTGATAATGGATATTTATAGTTAAAATTACTCTAAAGTGTACGGTGTAATATGAATGTTTTGAATTTTGGAAAGAAAAAAAAACCTTTAAAGATCTGATTTTTCTAAATATCAATAAGAGACCGAAGGAGAAATGTTTGGAAACTGGAGGAGGTATTTAGTTTGCCTCTGACATTTACCGGGATATTTTGGAGTAGGGTTTTAAATTTTGAGATGAATAGTTTGCAACCTGAAAGTTAGCATTAACACAAATGCAACGCTTAATAGCGAATTCCGGTTTTCGATTCTAATTCACTTAATATTTCTAATGAACGGTAGTGAATAAATAGTATTAATAACTTTGTTTTGATTTTATGTCCTGAAATTTTATAAATTTCATAATTCACAGCAATTTAGCTTGCTATATACGTAATTCCAAAATGATTGTAATAATTACTTTTGCAAAGTCTCATTATCATTTTACAAACTATAAATAACACAGTTTGTAAATGCTCCTTCACAGATTTCAGACTTTGAAACCTTGAATCTACAGCCATTTAAGCTAACATTTTTGTCTTTCCAAGCTATTGTTATGATATTCTGGTTTCCTTTTCTTTTCTCATGTTTTTGCTGTAGGTACTTTAATGAACAAACAGGAGTTACTTTTATTTATTTTTCGTACAATCATGGAATCTGCATTCCCATATGTAGCTCATACAAGCGTGATAAAAAGACATGCGTGTTTCCTCCAGTTATTATTTATTTTGCTGGCTAGTTGAGCACCATGGCAACATATCTGACATTTCGTTAGTCTGAAAAAGCATTTTATTTATAGAGTAGCAAAAGGTTTGTCCATTGCAATAAAATAAATAGAATGCAATTTATTAAATGAAAAGGGAAATATTGTAACTATCGTGTTTACTATCCATTAAAGTAACGAATATTTAACCGCACTGTTTCGATAATCAGTTCCAATAGTGAAATCAAGAATAACTTTCTTCCATGCAAATTGCATTAAAAAAGTACGATGAATGTATTAACATTTTAGGAATGATCATCTAAGTAATATATTTTAATTTATATTTACTCTTGCTACATCAAAAACTTCCTTTTGTTCCCAATTTAATTATTCCTAGCTTTTAAGCTGCTTTTAAAGTAAATTTGGAAAAGGTGTAGAGTCTAACCTACTTTGGAAACATAAGCTGAGTGAGCACTATGGAAGGTTTAAGCGTTTTCTTGCTACATCTTGGAAATTTCAACGAAAGTTTGAAAACAGTGTAAAAGACCCTTTTATTAACTCAGATAAATTACCAGAAGACACAACTTGTGTTTACAGAAACAGCCGGTATTTATGACTTAAATCAAAGGTAATGAATTTAACTAGCAAATTGTGAGATACCCGAAAGGCTACCCAGACAAAATGCGAGTAAATCGGCTTACAGCTAATATTGCCGTAACCAGCCTTAATGGCAAGAATAACGCAACGCCGCAGATAAACTGCTATCAAGGTATTCAAATAGTAACTCGGCCTTCAACAGGCGGAACTTGCTCTGATTCCACAATCTAGAACTCTCCTTTCAACACTATCTCTTTCTACACTATATAACAAAAAAATCGACGCACCAAGAAGGAATCATCCGATTGCTTTGAAAGTTCGTATGAGTAAATATTTTGACCAATTATGCAAATCATTAAAATTTGGCATTCAATGAATGAATAGTGCGATCTTCAGCACATTGGAACTGCGCAAGGAGCAAATGTATATAAGGTGCTGTTCTTGAACTGTTATGAAAACTTTCTGTTTCATTGCCATTTAGGGTACCTTTCAACAACTAAAAAATGCCTCGCCGCAGGATTCGAGATATTACGAGCAACTGACAGAGTTTGAAAGACGTCGTATCATTGGATTGAAAGAGGCAGGTTGGGCAAATTAGAGAATCGCTCGTCATATGGGTCGAAGCGATGTGGTTATTAGAAGATGCTGGCAAGAATTGGTGGACAATGGCAGATTTCAGCGTCATGATGGTAGCGGTCGACTTAGGGCCACAAGAGATTGGGAGGACAGAGTGATTGTTAGATCAGCTGCCACAGCGCCTGAGTCATCGCTATCAACCATCAGAAGTGCGATCCGCACATGGGTGTTCACCATGACCCATCACAGACGGCTCATAGAGCGAAATACCGACCGTTACGCCACCTGCTATTCACGCCTGCACATAATCTTTAACGACGAATCCCGCTTCCAACTGTGTCGTGACGATCATCGAAGTCGTGTATGGAGACGTCCAGAGCAGCGTCCCGATCCTGCTTTCAGTGTGGTACATTTTTCTTTCCTCTTACGCAGATATACTTTGCTTAGATCGATTTTTTAAATCATGATACTTGGAAAATATTGCATTATGGGAAATAAGCTATAGAATAGGAATATCCAAGCTTAAAACTTATGCTGAATAATCTATCGATACGAAATATCCAATTAAAATAATTAATATCGTATGTATGGTAAAATTTATAATAAAGCAACCTTTTATTCCAAATACATATATATATATACAAGAGGGAACATAAATGCGCTTGTGTGTGTGTAGTAAGTTATGAAGAAAATTATTAAGTCCTTTAAATTCTTAATTTTATTTCTGTTATGTTCCCTCTTCAAAGAATCTGTACTGAGCCAGTTAGGTCAATATTTCATCTGCAGTGCTCTGCAACGCGAAAGCTCCTGTTCAATCACTGTTCAGAATTCAAAAAAAGGATTCCGATCTTATTTGTAGGCTCTGCTGAAGTGCCTTTTCACTTTTCTCCCTTCCATCGCTTAACTGGCATCTGTTAGCAGCTTGGCAGCTGTCATCAATTGTTTAACAATGTGATTTGCGTATACAGAAATGTGGGGCGTCTATAGCACTCTCTAATGTTGTATCAATCAAGAAGATGTGTGCTAAGAAATTAGTCCTACATAAATAAAGTGTTGTTTTAACTATTAAACTAGTTATGCTTTCCAGAGATCCAGTAATCTAATACGCAATCTGTATTTCAGCTACCTCTATCACCATCCACATCACGACTGCAAAATAATTGGCGCCTTCTGTAGTCAGTTGGCTTGTCCAGGATCAAAATTATCATTATATAT
>KK118077.1:107279-177716 GCA_000611955.2 Stegodyphus mimosarum | reverse complement strand
TACTTCTTATATATATATATATATATTTATAAATGCGTGTGCTGAAAATTAGAAGTTCAGAACTAACATTTCCACACTTTTTGCTTCGCCGTTAATATTGACGTGATTCATCGGTGGACCGAAATACGCACGGTATGTATACGGAAAGAGTATATGTAGAAAGAATCCCTTTTAAGGCTATCTGTACTTCTAGTTTAATTTGATCTTCTACAAATCTGGTCTTCTTAAAATGCTGACATTCATTATCTATGTTTATTTATGATCCTAGAATTCTGAGCCCCATTGTGTCATCATCTGCAGGAGGTATCAGTAGAAAACCACCATTTTAGACGCTTTTGGAATTTGTCTGTGGTTACATACAGACCTGTACTATTTGCCGCGGCTTAGTAAATACGAACAGGTACTCCTTCGAAAGTCTTCACAGGAGATAACTCTTCGCTAAGGGGAATAGCCTTGGAATATTTTTCAGCAGTCTTTGAAGATTTGAACATAGAAAACCAGTGAGTTTTCAGTGCTAGTCATTAAACAAAAGACAGGACAAAGAAAGTCCACAGATGATGAAGACATATAAATACAGCGGCGTGTATGTACGCAAGCATAATTCAGGAAATATGTATAAATCTAAAGAAATCGTATGTCTAAGAGAATTGCTCTAGAAGTGTAGGAAACGTAGCTGATTCTTTTCACAAACCCAAAATACTCATGCAAAACTGAAATGCTAGATACTGAGTAAAATACACAAATTAACTTTCACTAGAACTTTGAAACGCTTCATAGTAAACTAAAGGGAATCATTGCTATTTGATATCGCATTGTGATCTCTATTTTTATGCAAAACTTTGTAAGAAACCTATCTAATGATAACTGTTTTTACCTCACTTCGAGGATTTTCCCCAAATCTATGATTTCGTTATTTTTACACAGCAGTGAAGAGTTTGATTCAGTTAATGAGTTTCTACAAACGTTTGCTAGGTGTCCGACATTTTACACATCTCTCTGAGTGGAGTGAGGAATTCCTCCATCGTTTCCTCCCTCTCCTCAGATAGGATCTTCGCATAGCCTCTTGCTGTTGCGTACGATGCAGATGCATCCTTTAGTCTGTGATAAACTCTTCACTCTTCGTGATAAACTCTTCGTCTCCATCAGCTATTGAATGTATTTTTAAATCTCCTCTAGTTCCTTGATCTTCTCCGATAACAGGCGGTCTTTATTCATGACAAATCCTTTAAATTCAGGATACAGTTTATTCTAAAAATTTAAGTCTATGTCAGGCTTTTTCAACGATCTTAAGATTAAGATAGAATAACACGCCAAACAAGTATTAATTCGGAATGGTCAAACAACATTGATCGGCGTTATATTTGCAAAGTTTTACAGGACTAGCTTAGATGGTTTTACCGAACCATTGTCTTCAGCTGTCAAAGCGCAGATGAACGAGATATCATATAGTGATTAGATAATAGTGGCTGGTCAGGAGTTAAGTTACCTGCGCCACCTATTAATGAAACGAGAACTAAAACATAATTTCCTTAAAGGCTGAAGGCAAAAATGGATTGGAATTAGGCTCATTAACACGAACAGAAAGATTGTTTTGAATGTGAAACGGCTTCAGAAAGTCCACTTCACCAATGGAAGATGTTTTGCTGAATAAATTTGGCGTCAGAAAAATTGAAGGTGTGATTTTCGGACCAACAACGCTGGGCAACAGAGGACTTTTGTGTTTCCTTTTTCCAAACATATGCCTCATATCCCTTAACACGAAATTTTAAGGCTCTCTTAGTTTGACCAATGTAAATTAAACTATTAATTTAAGGCGAGTAATTCAAATGGTAGAAAATGTAACAATAAGAGAGAAATCTGAGTTACATAAACTGTTGGATTTAGCATTGCTCTTGATGAAAAGTACCGAAGTGAAAGATGTTGCGCGCCTCGTTTTGTTATTATATTGCAATTTTATGTTTTTTATTTTTTATTTTAATAAATATGTTTAAGGGATACATAATAAATAATATATACACAACTTAATTTTTTTATGTTCATGGAATAGTTAAATTTAAGTTGTTTATTTTTATGTTAATAAATATCTTTAAATGATGCATAATTAATATATAATAAAACTCTAAATCTGTATTCTTGAACTCTATTGCTTAACTCTGTAGGTATTGCCCCAGAAATCGAATTGTTTCAAACATTTTCTACTATGCGGCATCCTGAATCATACTGGTAGATTGGTTTGGCATACAACAGCTATAAGGTTGCCCTGCCTAATATGCCTATTGGATTCCTAGGTGTCAACCGTGCTTCAGACTGTACGTGCTTAAATGACTTTTGATTATGATACAGTCATTATCAAGAAACTTTTTACGCTCTAGACTCCTTTATTGACACTATTTTTTAATAGTTTGCTGAGTCTTGTCTTGGTATCTCGAATAAATTAATTTTTAGATTATGAAATTATAAGGTTTCCGACCGTGAATCAATATTTGTAAGGTTATAAATGTTACTTATTTCCTTTGCAATCACTAACGGTTTTATGTTAATGATAAATGTACAAAAAGAATGAAGAATTACTGGCATGAATATGAATAAAAAATAAAAAAAATCTGAAAGCTTCAGATTTTACATTACGTCCAAAAGGCTGTTTTTTAATGTTTTTGTGTTACTTTTATTTATTAAATATCATGTTCTTCGCACTTAAACCATAAAATCCAGTTCAACATCCTTATCGCAATGTAATTTTAAAATGAGCATATCTTTAGAATTTGCAATACACAGTCTCGCGCGCTGGAGATCAATTTGTTTTTCTTCAGTTTTGCTATTGCTCGCTCTTAAATCGTTGAGTTTGTTAATTAAAGTTCATTAAAGTTTTACAAAATATGAAATAGATAATAAAACAAATTCCAAATTTGGACTTCCAAATGCCTATATTCCGGTGGAAACGTACGTTATTCAAAATTTGATGGCACGAGATATCGTTGTTTTATCACAATGCGAGAAACTATACATATTCTTCATTATTTAATTTTTTAAATATAACACAGGGCTATAATATTTGGTGGCAGCAATTTGAAAAGTGAACCGATATTTATCATGAACCAACGCAAAATGCGAAAACGAAATCAATAGTCATTGTGGGTTAAACATTATACCACAATATCCTCACGAAACTGAAAATGATTCAAAACCATCAAATTTTAAAAAGGACTGGTGGGCATCAGAATTTTCATAGAAAAAAGTCATTTTACTTGATGCCTTCATCATTTTTGTTTTCATTTATCTTGTCAAAATTAAGATCAAGACTGGTTCTCTTCCCCCATTTGATTTCAGTATGCCCTGATATGTATATGTTTAATTTTGGAAGCTAATGTCATTATATAAAAGTCTGTATAATAAACGCTAGTTTACTTAAACGTTTTAGCTAGTTTACTTTAAAAGGCCCGCTTTCTAATTCTTTTGAAATATTTCTCATGGAAAAGAAATTATGATAGCTATATATTTAGCATAATACCTAACATGATAATCTCATAAGGAATTCGTACATTGCAAAAACAGTCTCTTACATTATAATGTAATTAGTTGAGAGAGGAACTCTATGCCACTAAAGCAATTATTATGGCTGGTTTATGTCTGAGGGTATGTTTGCTGTAGATATATGGGTCATATAATACTGTTATTTATCCCACTTTCTCTTTGTGTATTCTTCGTAAGTATCTTGCAGTTCAGTTCATAAAGAAGGGCATTTTAATGGCTTTCTCTAAAAATGTCTGCAAAAATACAGAAATGGTGAATACATTTCGAATCTTGGCACGTAACTTGGAAATTTCTCTTGCATTTGAAGAATGCTTAATATTCTGTTGAAATTCTCTTTTAATTCAAACTTTAATACTTGGCGTATTTTGAAAGAAATCCAGACTTTTTAAATGAATAGAGTAGAAGAAAACGATAACTTCATTTTTTAAAATTTTCCACAGACACCGCGGAGTCTCTCGTTTTTCTGCTTTAGTGACTGTTTTATTTAGAACATCAGCCAAGGAAATATCTTCAACAATTTAAAAAAGAAAGTGATTTAGAGGAGATAGTTCTTTTAATTCAAAACGTGTTAGTAAAAGCGAATGTTCTATTGTTTACTAAGCTTACCTAAACAAAAATGAATTTCATGCTGAATATATTAAATAATTAAGTTCAAAAATTCATTAAAATTACGCTTGTAGTGATCTATAGTTATATATAAGAAGTACTCAGGTGTAATTTACCGCAATTTGGTTAGTATGAAAATAAACTAGAATTAAAATACGCGAATAAAAATGTAATTTTCAATTCAACTTTGTAAATTTCATTATTCTAGTCCTTGAAATTATAAAGACTTAGATCTCAACCTTCTTCATCTGTAGAGCAAACTCTACAGATGAGATTTAGAGAACACTTCTGAAAAAGGGGTCCTCAAAAGATTGCCCTTGGAATGAATTAAAATTTGTTTAAAACTACCTAAATTACCCGGCTTTGCCCAAGAGTACCCGACTAAAGCAAAGGGAAGAGGCTTCATTTAGGAGGACAGGATTTTTTTTCGAAATCTGAGGTAAACAATGATTTTCCTCTTATTTTAGTTTAAGGTTAGTTGTACAAAATTTTACCAAGCTCTAATAAAAATGTAGATGTATGAGACATTATTTGGTAGTAAATAATGCATTATTATTTGTAATTTAATAGCAAACATTATTTGGAAAATCAAGTAGTACCAAATATTATTTAATACTACTTGATTTTCACGCCCTTCTTATCAACATTACCTCAAGATTATCTTCAGGTTTGAAATATTTGCTTATAGTTTGGTGGCTGCCATATCTCCGTGTATGCTTTTATGCATCACATTTTCTCTCCGTGTATGCATAAAAAAGCTTCTCTTTGCCATAGGATTTCCACCGCATGAATTGCCAAAGATACGCCACTAGATAATGTCTAGCCGTAAATTTGTTTTTTGTTTGGAGTTTATCGGAGCTATACAATCTTTCCGAATTTTGGGTGTAAGCACCTGTTGCTGGATCAGGAAAATTAAACATCTGATTCACAGTTCAGTGGCTGTAACTAGCCTTTTCAAGCTGTGTGTTTTACAGGCTCACCGCACGATCTGAATATGTTACCGATACTTGCACGACGTGGTCTATATTTTTTAATGGCCGGGCGCTTTATTTAATAGCCATTAGACTTGCGCAACTATAAGGGTTGGAAGCGGTGGACATTTCATTGCGGAAGTATCTAACAGGTAGTCAGCGTTGCCTCCTATAAAGCAACGGACAATTACAAACATACCTTCTCCAAGTTTCGATCTCGGGCTCATCGCTACGGCAGTCAGGGTCACTAACCACTATACCGGTTGGAGGGCGTTTTGTGGTCTATAGTCGTTTAGATCAGCGTACTTGCTTCCGGGTTTGGGAACCTGAACAAGAAAGCACTCGCCACATTCGCATCATAAACCTCCGAATATCCAGTATTGTGATTGGCCGGAGTTATGTTTTCGTCGCGTGAATAAAGTTGCTAATTTAGAGTATATCATTGCATTTATTTCAGCTACATTTATTATTGTGTCATTTATTGTTTATTATCACTTCTTCGTCAAATTTGGCATCAAGAGTGTTTATGGTTGCCTTTCGTTTGGCTGCTGTGTTTTTACATAATTTGGAGGTATACAATGGTTTTCGTTTATATGTCCGGAACGTAAACAAACAAACTGTCCGGGTTTCTGAATCATCAGCAAACCACGCTATATGAAAAATAGGCTGTTTCCAAGTCTACATAAAGTGATTGTCCCTGTGCCTTGTTAATAACCATAGCAAACACAAACAGGATGAGAAAACACAATCGCTTCAAATCGAAGGACATATTTGAATATCTGGGTATAAATGGAATGTGAGGAGTGAATTAGTCTGCAATTGCAGTATACACCGTGATTTTAGTGGTCTGTATTATGTTCCGCAATGGAATCTTGCAGGTGAGTCTTATTTCGTTGCACTACTTTGGCAGGTAGATGCATGATTTAGCATGATGAGAGATCATCTATTTAGAGTGAGCTTTTGTGGCGGTATTTCTAAGGGCTCTGAACATCTAAAATTCTGCCAGGCAATGTACAGCTTGCTTTCTGTTACTGGTATTCGTAACTGAATCAATGGACGAAAAGGTGATAATGTTTTCGAGAAGCATTTCCTGGATAAAAATGCTTCCCTTGTCACTATAAATTATCAATGGCTTCCCTCTACTGGCAATAAATCTTCTAAGGCCAAGTAAAAATCCTTGAGTTGAAAGGGACAAAATCAGTTCCAAACGAACTGCCCTGTAAACAGCGCAGGTGAAAAGTAAAATCCAAGCTTTTCTTTTATCCGTCAAAATTATTCGGCCAGCTAAATCAACTCCCACAATCTCGAAAATACGAGCATCTCTAACTCTGTTTTCTGGTAGAGTAGCAGGCATAGTCTGTAGTAGCTTTCTTCCATGTCTCCTGCAGCTGACACATGCATGTAAAGCTTTTCGAATCGTAGCTCTGCTCTTGAGACGTGTCTCTAAGTGTTGATATCAGTACGTAAATTCTTGCATGAAACATAGATAGATGTTTATCAATTATCAGTTTCTCACAGTGTTATTATTCTTCAGAAGTAACATTGGATAAATACAATTTTCATGGTCTTCTCTTTCAGTCAACGTAAAACTGACGCTTAAAATGCCTTCGTCATCTTTGAACACACTAATTGACTTCAACTTCTTGATATCATCAGATGAAAAAGAATCATGTTGAATAATCTTCACAATAGATTTCCCAGCTCTTGTCAATTCATAAACTTTTAACTCTCCTGCTTCTTTTCTCTTTCTTCTCTCCTTTCTATTTCTTATGAATTTGTGTATCCACCGAATCATTCTCAGTATTTTCTTATTCTTCGAAAAATACCTAAAAACTCGAGAAGACATTGCTTAACGAAACTAACGCTGTTTTAAGTTTTTTAGTATTAACCTCTTCTTTATTATAGACTGGGACAGAATAAGGCCATTCTTCTTCCGACATTGCCAACCAAGGTGGGCTCCCCCACCATTTGATTCAATAAGTTTCTTCACAGAACATCCTCTTGATGGCATATCAGCTGAGTTTTCTGCACCTGATACAAGGTGCAAATTTTTACAATCCGATAAGATTCTAATTTCCGAAACTCTATAATTCACAAAAGTGCTCTAAAAACTTCTATGTTCTTCATCCAGAAACGTGCTGTTGAAGAATCTGTCTGTGGAGAAGATAATGATTGTTAACAAGTTCCTCTTCCTCTGGTACTTCTTCTGTTACTCCAGATTTGAGCCACTGTTCGAACACTGCATGGTATGCTTCAAGTTTATCTTTCAACATGAGCTTCTTTGTCGTGGAAATCAATCGTTTTTCAGCAACAGTTCTGTTACTTGGTAAAGCTTCTTTATTGTTAATCCAAGGTAAACTTGTCAGGACTGAGTGTTCTGTGCATATGTTTTGCAAACATTGTGAAGTAACTTACTAAACTAAAGTCCTGCTCTGGAACAGGGAGCTGAAAATGAGCTTTGTTCTGATGTAGATACTGTGCTGGAGAATAACTGCACGTGAAAGGGATTTAAGATCCTCTTTTATTAAATCAATATTATTTACACACTTCCCAACTCGGGAGGGATACAGAAAGTAAAAGACCACACTTGGGCCTAACTTAACAATCAGATAAATTTAAACTAAGCTAAATATAAATTTAATTAAATCCTTGCTCACAGAGCTAAATCGGGGAATTGGCCTCTAACTAAATGGTGCGTAGCAAGAAATACTAATACTAGCGCACTTCAATTTATTTCAATATGCAATCACGTAGTAAGCACTATGGCTTATAATTTCAGCTGCTAGCTGGTCAGGCGAACGTCGAACAGAACGACCGTGATCTGAGACTAAAAACTCTCTCTCTCTGAGAGGTTTCTACCTCTGGTTTAAATAGTACTTGGCTGTACTTCAAATTAGCATAAGCTGAAAACGCGCGCTTCTTCTGACGGGAAGTTGAAACAGAGAAGAGATAGAAAGATTTAAATTAAAATAAAACTTTGTTTATTTTAATTAAAACCTTACAAACTGACTTCGTATCTATCGTCCACCCTCTTCAGTGTCTTATGAAAGTGATCCCACATTGCTTCTTCTAACTCTGAATCGGTTTTATTTTCTTTAGCATCTGTTATGCGCAGTGCTTCTAGCTTCCACAAGTTTTCTATGTCACTGCTGTGAATCAACATAGACGTTATTGTTGATGACATGGACAAGGAGTTTCTTTCTGAAACGTAATCATTTATCTTTCACCCGATTGTCCATCCAAATACTGGTTCCACAGCAGTTAGCCCATTTTCTAATTTCTGAATTCTTCGGGTTAACAGTGCACCTGCGACGTCAGCTCCAAAAAGAACTTCTGTTTTCAAATCTTTCTGCCTACGTCAGATGTATGGATATTTCTCTGCTTTAGTTCTTCTACTCATGGTCCAGGCTGTAAACTGACAACTGGTCCACAAATCTTCGTTTGCTCCAAGAAGATTAGTTGTCTAGAAAAATCACCTTTAAGGCTTCTAACGTTCACTTCATAGCGTTTGTGAATTTCTCTCCTTGTTGTTACTCCTCCAACAGGTGCATGAATTAAAGATTAGATACAATTGCGTGGCCCCCTGTGCCTACAGCAGTCTCCTTTAATATATATGACCGTTGCGATCTTGTGTCGATAAGTGCCCTTATTGTCTTCTGCTTTTTGATTGCGTCGATATTAATTAACAGTGTTTGAAGAAACACTTCATCTAGGAAATTAGTGCTCACAAGTCATACGTTTTGTGTTTTCTCTTTTTTATTCTTTTCAACTCATTGCTCTCTTGATTGGTGTGCAAATCCGGACACATGACACCCCAATGCCTTTTCGAGCATATCAATCATCGTACATTCGTCTTGCATTGCTTGGCCCTGTGTCCAGTTTTGAGATAGAAGAAGCAACTCTCCTTTTTCTTAATTGCATCATTCTTTTGATTCAGAGTCATCTTCTGAGCAACACAGCAATCTCGACTTTCATGATTTTTCTCACAAAATATGCAAGAATTCTTTTCACCATAATTAGTTCCTTTATTATGGCCTGAGAAAAATCATTGGCTGTAGGCAAGAAATGTTCACCCTGGTACCTTTCATCTTTTCTACTTCCTCTCTTTGCACCCGAATCAATTAATTTACATCAAAGCTTTCGCCAAAGCAATTCTTTGCTCTCCTTCCACTTTATTCTTTAAAATCAAATCTTTTAAATCTTTCAATCAGATTACCATCTTTGGTCAGGAGTTTAGTTGGCAGTTTTCCTAAATTTGTATTTTATAATTAGTTAACTCTTTTCTTTCTTATTTGCTTAACCGAACATTTCACAGCTGGATTTTACTTCCTTGTGAATAGTGTATTTATATTTCATTTATGTAAGTTGTAGAGCCATCAGGTTTTTTTGAAGCATGAGTCAAGAAAAATGAGGAACGTCTTCGTCAGGACTCTAATCACGGACCTCTGGAATACGCGCCCAGTGTACTGACCACTACACCACGAAGACATGCGAAGAAGGTGGGGGAAATAACTTGTAAAGTGATGATTATAATATGTTAGTTGTTCATTTATATAAGTGATATAATTTCGGAAAAATGAGGCAGGAGTCAAAGATCCTCGAAGGAGATTTTTATTCCTCCAAGAAGAATTCATCATTCGAATTTGACATGCCATCAGCTTTTACAAAAATCCGCCATAAAATGCTGAATTTCACATAATTTGAACTGTCAGATGTCATCTACGCATTTCTGTTTCGCACAATTATATTCGTACACTTAATAGATTGTTTATGCTTCTTTTTAGCTGTCGAATTCCCAATCTACACTTTTGTGTTTATATCAAGCATATTCTAAGCCCCATTTTGTGTGAAAATATGTCTTTAGGTAATATTTTTTCTTTAGATAATAGAATTTTCTGTTTCAGTTTGATCTGTAATGTATTGTCATTTTCCACTTCTATTTTGTATTTTTGTTTGGAGAGGAAAACCATGCTTAGCACTGAGTTTTTGCAAATTTTTTAATTACTAGGGAACTATAACAGGAAACAACGTAGTAAATTATATTTTGACTATTAAAATATACTAAACGTAATTAGGTAAAAAAAGTAATAATACATTTTGGGGGTCTAACATTTCCTTCTACTTTTTCGGATATATCATCTTCAACTATTTTTTGGAGAGTTACATATGAAGGGGAAACCAAAATATTAATTGGTTAACAAATAGTAATACGTAGGTTATTAAACCTAAGTAACTACATAGGTAATAATAATAGCCTTAGACTGCCTGTCAAGTCTTGACGGCGTTGCATCTTCTTTTATATGCCTCGCATAATAAATGTCCCACATAAAAATTTCAGTTCGTCATTGTTGTAATTCCGATGGTGTGTGGAGTTGGTATAAGTCGTCTGTTAGATAGTGATATGTATAGTGGTAACTTACTCCAGGGCAAGATCCAGGTCCATAGCCCGCCGTGATGAGAGAACAAACTCACATGAAACATATTCATCAAATGATCGCTTTATTTGTAAATCCACTTTGACGAGTTAGTACTTTCACAATTCTATCACGTCCCTTATGGATACGAGGTCTCCTCACTCAGAGAAAGGGCAAATCAGAACTTGAATATAGACTCTCAAGAGATTCTTAGCGAGTGCAAAAATCAATCACTTGCAGTTTTCTTTTATTGGAAATCAATTGACCGCCGGGCGAAACAAACTAAACCCGGGAAGAAAGAAGTGGGCAGAAGTTTAGTAGATTACAGCACCAGAGGAGAACACCACTCACTGACTTCAAACTGGTTTTACGCAGTGACTAAGCAAGCTTGCAAGAGAAGCCCCCCAGAAATGGCTCATATATCACCACGCACTCACAGTCTCTCTCCACGCGCCATCTCCATCTGCAATTCTCCAAAAGCACGAGGTGCTGAAAATTCCCGCCTTTTATAAAGTTCCACAGTTACATTGAGAGTTAAGTTTTGCAGCGAATGAAAATTTTCAGCTTCAGAAGGACAACCAATTACAAAATATCTTCAGCTACACGGACAAGTGACTAGTTGTCTGATGCAATTAGTTCCTCCGGTTAGAACACAAGTTGGCGAAAAAGAACTGTCGCTAATGGAATCAGATGCAAACACCTAAATACTGCAATAACGTTATAAACAATAATCGAACTTCAATTTGATGTGACCTCGTCACATATTCACCTTGCCTTCGGAAAAAAAGAGAAAAAAATTCATTTGTGTATGAAGAAAATTCCAAGTGTTACGAGGTAGCCTCATACCAAATCATGACAATCCATATACAAGTACGAGTTGAAACTACATATATTACATACAAATTGCTATTTGCCTAATAAATAAAAGTAATTAGTATGCAAGTGCCATACAAATAACATAATCATATGCCCTATAAAGAAACGTAAAATTTCTAATATATCATAACATGGAGATCACTTGGTTAAATATTTTATCGTTTGACACAAAAGTATATGGGAAATTACGCCGAAAGTCTAATTTTAATACTACAGGCGTAGATGATTGGAGTTCACTCAACACAAGTCTTCTGTGCATCATGCACAGTAATAGAGACATTCATTTTATAAGTCCATGTAAAATATTAGAGTGCATAATATCAAAATATCTATAGGTTTAAAATAATTAATGTACCGAGTATTCAGGCACAGTCTCTAACACTCTGTAATGAGTGTGTACTCTGTAAGAAATGGTATAATCATTGCACATTCACATAAGTTTGTCTAAAATACTGAAGAACAAGACACATAAAACCCTATGCGAATATTATCGCTTTTTATGAAAACTTTGAACTCGTAATAAAATTTTATTTGATTTCTGTTTATCTGAACTCTAAGTATAGGAAATTTGTTTGCCTTTAAGCAAAAGCAACAAGCAGAGGAGAAGGGGTATAAATATAATTTTTTAATATTAATATTACCACCGAAAGACTACAAATATTTCTTAATTAGGGTCACGAGGAAACCAGGATTAAGTTTCTTCTGATGAGAAAAAGGAGAGTAAAAACTTTTCATGCTACAGCACAGATCATCATCTTTTGAGGGAACGGAAGAAGTCCGTGTTACAGTTAAACATTGCCATTCTGAATAAACTGATGCAAACAGAAAGTTAGATTTGTTTAACTGCAACACCGTGCAATATTTCAAGGCCATCGTGAATATAAATAGAAAGCAACCACTTTGGATAACTTTTGTACGTTCAGATTTCTTGAAAAACCAAAAGCAGATCCGCAGCAATGTCAAGACCTGTCAAGACTTCCACACATTTGTGATGTTCTTAAAAGCATATTTTATATGAATATTTCAGGATTGAGCTCAATTTGAGAGGGCATGGAAACCCATGTTGCAGCATAGTATACGCAGTTCTGGAATATACATGTAAGGTACTTCTGCATACCAGTCTTCCATGAATCTGCCTGAAGTGAATAATTTAATTTAGAAAAGAAAATACCTGAAAGAGACATTTGAAAGCAAACTTGAAAAAAATTGAGTTTAGACTGTTAAAATTAATTTGCACTTATATAATGTCGTTATTTATGTAATACTTCAGTCAAAACTTTATGTTCAAAAATTAAACATTTTTCCCCACATGAAACGATTTGATAACATTTGGAGAAAAACAGCTAATAATTTGAAGACGTTAGAGGTTTAATACTTCTTATTAGGTTTTGCCATTGTTAATCATTTAGGTCGTATGTTTGCTCTCAATCACTACAAGAAAGAATCAAATTGATCTTATATTATGCGTGCTGACCCCGAAGGCATGCGAATAAGGCGAGAGAAACAGCTTATATACTCCCCCTTTTAAACGGCAACTGAGGTTTTGGGGACCCAATCGGCAAATCTCGGTGGTGGAGAATCATCATCCACCAGTTTTTAGTTCGGGCGCCAGTTGTAGAATCATTAGGATTTTTGGGAGCAGGAGAGTTTTTGAAAATGAGCAACGCCTTCGCCGGGAACCGAACCACGGACCTCTCGGTTACGCGTTGAGCGTGCTGATCACTACACCACGAAGGCATGCGAATAAGGCTGGAGAAATACCTTATAGAGTTACCAAAGAAGCTAAGATAATTATTTTTGCGACACCCGTTCCTGAAACCAGGGCTTCACATTGGAAACTTTTTTCAAAGATACTACACTAAGGAGTGTAATTTTTAAGTAAAATTAGAATATATGATTTGTTAACACATATCTAAAAATTTTTAAAAATAATAACTTTGGATTTCAATAACTTTGGATTTCCCTTTATAATCTTGCATATTATATATTACTGTTCCTTCAAAGAAAAGTAATTCCGATTACTTTTCTTGGGGAAATCAATGCGCGAAGTAAAAAATGAGAGTAGCTTCAACTACCCAGGAAATGGTAATAAAAAATGAAAAAGCTAACAAATTAAATTTTTAAAATCGTTGAAAAATCTGAATTAGAATTAATGACATTAACTACAGAAGATAAATTTTTGTAGATGTTAAAAGACTTCAAGGAAATCCAATTCACAAACTGAAGAAGCACTATGGATAATTTTTATAGAACTAACATTAAAATTATGGCCAAGTGACCGACTATGATTAGTTTTCGAATATTTGTTTATTTCTTCTTTTCGACATATGTGCTCCTTTATGCACTTCTGCACTCTTTGATATGAAATTTTAAACCTCTTTTAGTTTGACTGACATACGTCAAACCACACTAGCAAAATATGTTATTAATTCGACAAGAATTAAAATTATAGATGTAATCTTTCAGAACTGAACAACGAAGTTTATTGAGGCTTGCGGAAATGACCTGAACGGAGAAGTGGAGAATTCTAGCAACTTTGTAAGTGACAAAAGTATGAAATACTATGGAGACAAGGTTTACAAGATACAAGGAGACAAGGTGGCTAGGGCTAACAGCGCACTGCATTTTATGATGGCAAAAGAAAAGTATTTAATGACTTTATCAATGACCGTAGGCGAAAACCTAAGAACGAAATTATTCTAAATAACAAACTTTGAAAGTATAAAAAAGGGGACATTTAATTCTTCAGAAGAATAACATGACTTTGCATGTGGAGAGCAATCAAATAGAAAACATTTACAGTAAAGAAGTGCTGAAATAAAATGCATTAAGGGTAATTAAAATATTAAAGAAAGGAACTTAGTTCTCTGAGTCAATTTAAAAAGTGAACTGGATGGCTAGATCAACCAAATTCATAACAGATGAATTGCTAGCTAAATCTTCTAATTATCATCAAAAAGCGAGAATGTATTATCAACATAGCAAATTGATAATCGAAATTTAAATGTTGTAAATAATTTGACTTCAAAGTAGTGCATATAAATGTCAGCAAGTTTGTGTCTAACCAAAGTTATTTGTTTAATGATGCTCATTAAGAATACTTTGTAAATGATGGCACTATACAATAACAGAAAATAATTCTTGAATTTCAGTTTGTGTAATATGGAATTCTCAAAGTCGAGTTTCAAGATACTGTAATGCTTTCCAAACTGGAACATTAGTAAAAATAATTTCACATAAAAAATCATGACTGAAGACAAGAAGATATACCTTCAAGATTATAGATCTTATCAAAAGGATTTTTTACACTGTAAAGATTGTTTCAAAGTCGTTGATGTACTTAAGAAAATTTATTTCTTCCTTGCTGTCAGTTACAGTTTCGTTTAATAGTAAATCGTGAGTTTTCCATAAGTCTAGTATGACTCTTTTGAGTTGCCAAGCGCTCAACAAAGGTTTTTTAACAAAATGATGACTTCCAGGGCTGAAGGCAGAGTGAATTCAGACATCAGTTCTGTATAAGTTCCGGCTTCATACAGCAAATTTAGAAAATTCATGATAATTCCTAAAATTTTACTCATCTCTAAAAATTACAAATTTACTCTAAGATCTAGGCTCATTATGTAGCTAGATGTTTTAGTTTGCATGGATTATCTTTTAACTGCCCTTTCAAACAAGAATATGATTTCTGATACAAAAAGGAAAAACAGGTCCTGCGTTAGCAAATTTTTCACAGATTAGGTTATATCCTTATTTGATAAGTAAGGCTATCCGCAATAAATATTTCAATGTTACGCTTGCAATTAGACAAATCATCTAAGTGCACTAAATCCAAGTTCACATTTTGATAATGTTTAGAACTCTGCAAACAGTTTTTTAACATTTTGAGAAATCATTTTATTTGATTTATAAATAAGCTGTTTAATCTCTCGTCACAAATTTCCATAGACGCTTCCCAAAATTTATTAAAGTTTTCACCAAAAATCATATTTGTTGTCCTGCATTATTTGGATGTCTTCCAGCTGAAAGACAACGATATGGCTTTTAAGAAAATCTAGAAACGAAGAAGAGGCTGACTTAAAAAACAGAGAAGTTAATCCGAAGTGAAGACAGGATATGATGGATGTGTATATTGTTTACGATCCAAATTTAATTCAATGACAACTGTGAAAAAAATTGGTTAAAATATTTTTGATTTTAAGTCTAATCTCACTTCTCTTTTGCTTACTTCTGTCTACAGAACCATGAATCATAAGGGTAAAAACTTATATTGATTTATTAAAGATTTTCCTGGAAAATACTCCTTGAAACTTTTATTTATTGCTTGAACTTTTATTTATTACTACCATAATCTCTTGCTATATTTCTATTTCTCAAAATACTAAGAAATCCTTTTATCAAAATTAAAAAAATTTCAGTGTATTTAACGGACCATAAAATGTGTATTGTTAAAATTTAATAGAAAGTAAGTAATTATTAGTGTTTCTGGCATTTTCGTAGTCGAGAACATTGATAAAATTTAGAGTGGTTATAAAATAACTTTCGCTATTTGAAGACATTTGAAAATAACTCTTAATTAAATGGAATGAGACGAAATTCCATATAAAACTGTTCAAAACATAAAGAAATGAATTCCAAGAAAACGAAGTACCAAAAGTCTCTACTGGAACGTGGCTCTGCAGTCACGTACACATTAAGAAACTTTGCACAATCTAGGCAAATCATGCAAGTTTCCTAGTGCGTACTTCACAGCGGCGGATCTCATTCCTTTCAAAAATGGAAGAGCAAACCTTAATTCAGAACACGGTTGACTGGCAGCACCTTTAGGCCCCTCAGAGAAATAAAAAATACCATAGAACGAAATAGGGTCAGAAGAAGGTGACAAATATCTTGGAACTTTTAGAATAAACTAAACAGAGTATCAAAAGAAAACCAGTCAAAACTTCTTGTCCTTAGAAAACAGGTTGGGATACCACACTTAGGAAAAAGCCTTCTTTGCTGAAAATCTTGAAAAGCAATTTACCTCAAATGTTAATTCCGTGAACTCCATGTTTATAAAAGAGGAGGAAATACAAGTTGATAATTGGCTAAACGCTCCTACTGTAATGAATGTAGCAAATCTCGTTACTGAGATTATCAACATAGTCAGAAAATTAAAACAGGAAAGCCCCAGGGATAGATGGGATCTCCATGCTTACATTCAGAAGCTTTCCCATTAGTGCCCTTTTCCATCTGGTCAGCAATTTCAACGCATGCGTCACACTTTGCTATTTTCTAACGCACTGGGTGCTTACGAAAATCGTCCTGCTACCAAAGCCATTCAAGGATAAAACATGTATCAAAATTTGTAGGCCTATCAGCTTCGGCAAAATATTCGAATGAATAATTTTGATACGTCTTCAGTCGTATATACATCAATGGCTTAATTAGCAATATGGGTTCCGAAATTAACTCTTCACAGTAAAGAAACTGTCTGATTAATAGAATTTATTGATTGTAACTTCATAGATGTCGACTGTAGTCCTTATGACGGACGTAAAGAAAGATTTCGGTAGCCCTTAACATAAGAGGCTTATATAAAAGTTGATTAATTTCTCACGGAAAGTATCATCTTGCTGAACCTTGGTCTAACCGAAAGATATTTCACTATGAATAGTGAATAGCGTTTCGACCTATAGATAAATTGCAGCAGGTTTTCCACAGAAATTGTGTCTTAGCCCCGTGCTTTATCCCTTCAATGTCGCAGGCTTACTATGTGGAAAACTAAATTACAACAAAATGCTGGTTTGCTACGTGGATGACACTGCTGTAGATGTCAGATTAATTCAACCTAACAACGCTATCAGGGAACTGCAAAACATTGTGTTGGATATTGAGGAATAGTGCGCATGGGTGAGAACTTCTATCAACGTCTCAAAATCAAGGGTCCTTTTAGGTCGGCTCAAAAGGTCAAACGATTCAGCCTTTATATCGTTTTTTGATTGCAATTACCGAGAGTATAAATTGTCAGTTAAATAGGGGCTATTTAAGTCAAAGGCCTTACTTGGAACATGCACATAAACTATGCTGAAGATAAAACTGCTGCTATTGAGGTCAACTGCAAGTGTTACTCGAGAAGACTTCTAGGCTTAGTCTTTCGAGGAAGCGATTATTTTATATCGCTAGTATAAGGCCTATTATATACCATGCGTCTGCAGTCTATGCTCCGCCACGAAGACTGATTCAAAAAGGCTCTAGATCATGCAAACAAGATCTTTAGAACAAGCGCTGAGTGCATTTTTATGTATGAGATAAGCTGATGTAAAAATTGATTATGTAGTTGGCTGACTTACTGCACAAGTGCAACGAGAGATTCTTTACCAAATGCATCCACTGTTTCAAGGGTGATATCTCGCCTCCTTGTACAATGTGATCTTACCGGAGGAATTTTAATATAAAGGCGTTTGCAGTGCATTTTGTTAGAGGTAACGATTTCACTGTCTAATCTGAGTTAATCTCTGATTTCTCCAGGAAGATTCTCTTTGATTTCTTGTAACACTCTAATAGCTGTCTGGCTCATGAGACAATGTTCTTCTCCTTTCTAATTGCCTCCTGCTTCCCCTTCCCAGGGTATTTTAAGTGATTGTTAATCTTGTGATGCACGTATGAGGCAGCAGCTAAATTAGCTTATTAAGGCCGATACTTCTCAGCCACTTGAACATAATCTTTCGGCTATTGGATTATTGATAAGTCAGCAGCTATTGATTGATTGTTGATTTGTGCTTATAATGCGCCCTGCTTTACATAAGCGTGCTTTATTCGTAAAACGGTTTATACTAGCGAGTTCAATGCTTTGTCGACCCTTTCGGAATTTCCATAACATGTGCAAATGTCTAGTATCTGTTATATTACTGAGAGGTATGATTGAAAAGTTCAAAACTTGAATCGCTCAGAACTGAAACCGACGGAAAATGTAAAGCAGATCAGATGACGCATTAAAAGAATTTGCCATTACAGTGTTCGACGACATGGGACAAGCAGTGCTCCAAGCGCTTCTGCAATAGCTTACCAAACCAATATGTCTTATGCTACTGTTAGGACAATCATACTGAAAATGCCGCATTTCATATGTAGTATATCAGTTGCGTTTAAGAACTTAGAAAGACAAATACCGATAAACACTTGACTACCGAGCTGCCGTTTCTTCCCCGAAAGAAAATCGACTTTTTATGTAAATGGTTTCAAGGAGACTTCTATATACAGTGATTTCCTTGAAATGACGGTACTATACGAACTTTTGCGCACATATACTAAATTATTTTTTCATTCAGACTTCACAACAAAATGAAACATAAAATTTAAAAAATCAATAAAATTTTAACTTTAACTGAATTTACCGTCTTTTAACTTAAGCATAGAAGGTTGCAAACGCTTTTAGCAACAGAGAGCAATATATATATATATATACATGGGTTATTTTTTAATGAGATCCGAAAAATTTGAAAAGAAAAATGGTAACGAAAAGTTATTTTATAGAAAACTTAAATAAACAGTTATAATATCTCTCCATGAAAATGCTTTAGAGATTAGAAGGTTTATCTAAACACGCTGTTGTGATTGAAGATTTTCGTTCGGTGATTGAGCAAAATGATCACATGACTTTATTATCAATAGTGAATATATAATTTATTCTCCCACTTCTCTAAATTATAAACACATTTTTTCGGTCTTTAAATATTTCTTCATATCTTTAAACACTTTATTAACACTGATGCGGTGTTTCTCGTAAACGTGACACACCACTGCACAATTTATGAATACATTTGCCTTCAGGTCGAAGAAATTCGATAACAGAGTTAATTTTACACTTCAGCTGTTCAACTAGATATCAATCTTATTTCATTTTAGATATCTTTATAACAGACAAGCGAAAATTTCATTACAATTTTACATGTACGCTGGACAGATGAAATGGATGTAATGACAAATTATTGGGGTATATTGTATCGCGGAATGAATTAAACTACTGTATGTATTAAAACTTTTCGCATCAATCATATTAACATTAGTATTTCTATGAGCTTGGGAAAGCAAGACTGATTTCATCATCTTTTGTTACAATTTAAAGTCTCTTGTTTGTCACAAAACGTGTCTTATATTTTATTACCTGCAAATATAAATTCTCTTATGTTAAACGGCAGAAGTTATGTGAAGGTGAAAAATGTGTTTCAGCAATATTAAAGATTAATTCCGAAGCACATTTAGGCAACATTAAAAGAATTTTCTTATGATATGAAGCAAAGGAAGCTATAAGAAGTGTCAAAATTTCATTATCTAATTTATTGAACTTCTTTTAATAGGTAAAGTCGAGATTATTTTGCATACGTAAATATTAATTCTGTTTGCTATGAACTTGAGTAAAATCAACAACTGTATGAAACGGAAAAAGCTCACACGAAAGATAGTTTCTTCCTTAAAACAATAAATAGCAAAACTTAATTAAAATTTAATATGTGTTATTTCTTTAATCTGCGCCGAATAAAATCATCCAATCGAGGAATATAAAGGTACTCCGGAAACGTTTCTTATGAATTATTCTACGATGAATTGACGTGATTCACATATCAATGTAGATTAATCTTTCTCTGTTAAGTTTTTCTAGAATAATTGCTTCAATAAACATGATTTCCAAATTATGAGCTCAGCGGGTTTCTCTTTCATTTACAATTTTTATTGAGTTTCCATTCAAGATTTTAAAAAAGAAATTACAGTTTAAACCTGTATAATCAAATTAATATTTAATTGAAATTGTTATTTTTTAGCTACATTAGTCAGCAAAATCAAACTTAATCGGTGCAATATATGTAGAATTATCTTGTTCTATAGTTTTAATTTGGATATTGTTCTTTCTTTTCAAGGCGATAATTATTCAGTCTAATAAAATTTCATCAAACTTTCATGCATTTTATATAAAATCTTTTATTAATTGTGAATTCAGTGTTGTTATGTATTTTAAAATAGATATCTTGTAATGAACTTATTTCGATTAACAGTTAAATTTTTTGTGTAGCCTTTTTATTAAATCAGAACTTGAAGGTAAAATACACATCTCATGCCTAAAAATCAACCACCACATGTGACTATGCAACTTAAAAGAACGGCTTGGAAACTAGGCTTGGAAGTCAAGGGTTGGGTTATTCAATTATGGCAAAGCACACGAGGGCTATCTGCCTAAAGGGAGGGATGCCTTCGCGGAGGACTTTCTAAGGGAAACTGGCTCGTATACACGTTACACATGGGGAAAACCACGAAAACGCCCATGCAGCCAGCCCGTTCGCGGGATTCGAACCTCAGACCGAACTACCAGTGTTCAGCGTCTTTACCGCTCGGCCGCTGGTGGGCTGGAAGTCAAGGATAGACACTTTATTTAACGCAAATTTGGCTCACATTCTCGCCGGCGCAGAAATTTAAATGTCGACATCAATAAATCAACCCGAAGAATTACAATCTTATCTCCGCTGGCGACACCTAGTAACGTGGTCTCGAAAGACAGAAACGTATTCACATGTCTTGCAGTCTAAACCTCTGTACTTAAATACCCTCTAAATTGACTTGCATTCTGGAGAAGAAAAGGAAAGGAGAAGTAATAGTAAGTAAAGCTGAAATTATAATTAACTAGTTATTTAAGATAACAGAAGCTACTATATAAATTTCAGAAGCTTTAACATATTTTGACTTCTTGCACATTTTAATAAGTAATACCTATCTCAATAATAAATATAGTGTGAGTTGTTTTGATGTAGGATAAAGTTTGTATTTTCCAGATATTCATACAAATTAATTTTAATATCCTGACAAAGCTATATATATATATTTATTGGAGTTATATATTGTGTTAGAGTTAAAATTTAAGGTAGGTCTTACAATTTAATAAGAAACCCATTAAAACTTTAAAGAGCATAACGTTTTGCAAAACAGGAGACTGAATAAATATAAATATACAATATCCTTGCCAGACTTTCCGATTACACCAGAAAGGCGCAAGTAAAGAAAGAGGAAAAAGTCGAATCGCCAAAGCCCTGGAAGTGACGAATTATTGTACACTGTATTTCGTTTTAGTTGGGGCGCCAATGCAGAGATTGTTTAAAATTATTAAGAACATGAAACATTCGCAATGTCTTGGCCAGGATTCGAACCCTGGACCTTCTTAATACTAGTTAAACGGGCTTCCAGTTACACCACGAGTGCACTTTGGAAGAAGAGAGAAAATACCTTGCAGAATAATTTCCGATAAGATATAAATCGATGATACATTTTCTGAGATTTCATAATGAAAGCAGAGATAAAACAAGGAAAGAATAGCTGAAATACTTACCAGGTACAGAAATGTGTAAGATGAGAATGTACAGTTTCTTACTGTATCTAATTATGTAGACCGTTTATTACTTCATTGAAAGTAATCAAGATCAGAACAATAGCTAGCTAGTTCATAAAGCTGATAAAAGGTTAAATCTATCTTTCCAAATAAGCTTGAATGCGGACTTGCCTTTCTATACAAGAAAACCAGAAGTTAAGTTACAAAAATGGCGGCGTCTGAGTGACAATTTCAGAAGCTTCAATCTGCGCAAGCAAACGTAACATCATCTCCAGTATAATGTGAAGGCGTGAGTAGAGGAAAAGGTGTTTGGAATTTTATGATTTTAATCGTGAAAAAAAAAGGACATACACACTTTATTTACAGATATATTTCCTATCTTATTTATTACTAACCTGTTTTACGACATTTTTTAAAGTATTATTTCTTTAGTTGAAAAAGACGAATGATCAATTTATACCAGCTGTGTTTCTGAATTAAATAACGTTATATCTTCAAGTTAATGTTGCGATTCTGTTTTTAAATGAATTTATTATGCTAAAAGCCTTGACCGAAACTCATATTTATTTCATACTGTTTATGCGCAAAGTATCTGTTATCAGTAGGTCCTAGATATGCAAATGGCCATCTAGGCATGGCAAAGATTCATGTAAGAGATAGTTTATAAAATATGTGAGAAAAACGTTGAGCCTCATTTTTCTTATGTTGTTGCAAAAAGTAATACTTGGGCCAAAACGATTATAATTCAAATCGATGCGGTTTTTTAAATGTTAAAGGTATTTATAATTAGTCCAAAGGGGCTTTATTCCTGAAGACCTATTATTTTCGTTTTCCGATTTTGCGTCAAATCAGTCTGAATGTTCGTTTCAGTTTTAAAATTGTTGCCACCAAATATTATCGCCCTATATTATATTTGACGAAATTAAATAATGAAGAACCTGCATAAATGTTTGTATGTTTCTCGCATTATGTTAAATAACGGTATCTAGAGCCATCCAATTTTGAATGACGTAATCCTACTGCGAATATGGGCATCTGGAAGCCCAAGTTTAAAATTTGAATTTTTTTATCATCGATTTCATATTTTGTTAAACTTTCACGAACTTTTGATTAACAAACACAAGGATTTCAAAGCGAGCAATGTCAAAGTTGTACAGAAAAAACATTTTTACATCCAGCGCGTGATACTGTGTAAAGATATTACATATAGAGACTATTCTAAAGATATGTTGAATTTAAAATTGTTTTGCGATTTTTTTCTTGAACTGGATTTTATGGTTTATAAAGAACAGAATATTTAATAAATAAAGGTAACACACAAAATGTTAAAGAAACACCCCTTTGGACGTAATTTAAAATCTGAAACCTTACAAATTTTCTTTTTTAAAAATTTGTATTTCAAATAATTTTTTATATATTTTTATAACTGTAACTATTGACACGTACACATGAAAAGATGGTCTGGTGGTGTGATGGTTCGAAAACCTGATTACGATATCTTGTCGAAATAAAATCCCAGAAAAAAATATCGATGTTTGTAACTGTCTCTGCGACATGGGAACATTTTAAATCTGCCAGACATAAAGTGCTATCAGGAAATTTGTTGGTTAGTGAGGAAAGTAAGTAAATGCGTAATAAATTATAAACCTCTCAGACACTTTTAATCAAAACTGAAATGGAACTGAACATGATCAAAATTGTAAGTCGTTCCCTCATTATAGATCCTAAGACTTTTGCCATAACGGTAGGCTCATCCACACTCCATACATGATGATCTTTCATTGACTGTTAAGAAAATTATAAACTGTAAAATCTGTATGTTTTCAGATTTTCTATTACGCCTAAAGTGGTGTTTTTTAACGTTTTGTGTTTTTCCTTATGACAAAATATTTAAAAAGAGCATATCTTTAGAATTTCCGATACACACTCTCGCGCGCTCGAGATAAAAAGGCTTTTTTTTCGTACAGTTTCGCCACTGCATGCTTTGAAATTGTTGAGTTCTTTAATCAGAAGTTCGTTAAAAATTTACAAATTATGAAATAAATAATAAAACAAATTTCAAATTTGGGCTTGCAGATACCCATATTCAATGGAGGACTAAGTTATTCAAAATTTGCTGTTCTTAGGTACCATAATATTTCGCAGTGCGAGAAACATACATACATGCATGCAGATTCTTCATTACCTAATTATTTTAAATATAATTCAGGGCTCTAATATTTAGTGCAACAATTGAAAAAAGAAACGCCGTTTTATAATGGACGACGCAAAATGCCAAAACTAAATTAATAACCCATCTGCACAAATTGCCCCTTTTGGCACATAATGTTAAAGACCATCAGTAGCATCAAGAACCAGGATCTGCAAATTCTTTTCTTAATATCTGAGTTGAGCATTGCAGCTTCTGTATCTATAAGTTTGTATAATCTAAATAAGTAATCAAAATAAATACTATTTTCACTCCGTTTCTAAATCTGACTTGGATCTTCATAGTCAAAACTTTATAGACTTAGAGATTTTTAATTTTACAAACAAATACACGTATTTTATTACATTTATTGTTAAATATTAAATCTATAGATAATTATTGTTTTTTCCTTATTCAGATTTATTTATTTACACCCAATTTAAAACAGGAATGAAGAGAATTATATTTAAAATAATTTTAGTATTTTAAAAAATGTTTTAAAATAAGAAAGCATGTATTTGAACATGAGTGTTAACTTTAATTTAGTTACATTTTGTGTTAATATATTATTAAATTGTTATCATTTATTATATATAGTTTCATAATAACTGATTGATTATACATGATCTTCCATTCCTTTAAATTTCATGTATTCGAATATTAAAATTTTCTACTCGAGTAAAATTGATGTTCCGTAATTAATTTTAACAAATTTTTGTTTTACGCGCCTTAAATTGAAATAAATTGAAAATTGAAACTGGCATAAAATTGAATGTTATTCTTGTTTACATTTATTCATACAAGCAGCGATAAAAGAAAATGACATTGTTATTCCAAATGCTTATTAAATTTCAGTCATTTATTTAAAGTGATGTATTGTTAAAAAATTTCCTATGTGTTCATATTCTGATGGACTCGAAATGAAAATCGCAATGGAAACCTAAACGATTTACAGATTTTTTGTTAACAAACATGCAAAATTACATTACATTTTTCAGTATTTACAGCTCAAAGGAAAAGGTTGTAGCTGACAAAGAACGCATGAGGCAGACACTTTCGCTCTGTGCTTCTAAATGCCTGTGGTTTGATATGGGTTCGAATTCACTCGAAAGAGCTGATTACATGGCTGTTTTAGTAGTGTTCATCATGGTTAATGCGAATACGAATCAGTTTTCCTTCAGAGAAAGATATCTGAATATGTCCTACTATACAGACATCCATTTTCCATATTCAGATAAGCAGAAAATTTTCATTTTCTATTCAATCTTAAAATGTTTAGGCAATGTTACAGAATTAGAAGCTGTATAAACCTAAGTAATTCCAAAGACCATCCGTTTAAGAAGTATTTAATTTTGTTTTGTTTTAAAAATACATTGACAGGGATATTAACAGGATGCCAAAACAACCTTGTAAAAAAATCTATACTGGATCCATTTTCTAGCTAGCAATTCATAACTTTACATGTTAACAAAAATGCAATCTCTAGTACTTATACTTACGTACTAAACTCTTAGTAAAAGTTAAAATTTCATTTAAATTGTATAATATGAGAACTAGGTTTAGTTAGTAGTTTAAAAGGAACCACATGTAAAACATATTCTGTACTTTTATTTATTCCTTTATATATTTTTGATAGTGCTGTTAAAACATTTTCATTAAATGACAGATTTCTATAAAATATGAAAAACCTGTAGAAATATAATTCGCTATGGAAGAAGAATTTTTTGAATGACTTTGCCTGCAAATTTCTTTCAACACAATAACAACAGAATAACAAGCAATCTCAACACAATAATAAGCATTCTCCCTTTCTTAGCTATTAATAGAATTCAATAGCCTTTCCTTTCTTTCCGAAAAATTATAAAATTACAAGCAATTTACAGAAGTTAAATTTTCATATTTTCCTATCCTTCGAACACATTCGCAGTAACACACTCAAGACCGCCTCTCCGGATACAAATTCTTGGAGTATATATAATATTCTTTACCAATGTGGCTCAATATCCACTGGTTAAATTAGGATAATCTTAAAATTTAGTACCAAGTGGCATCAAACATATGTTATAAAAAAAGAAACATATAAAACTTCCATTTCTTAATATTTCTGGTAATAAATCACATTTTCTGGTTCCCTGCAGATAAAATCATTGAAATTCTTCTTCTATGGCGAATTGTATTTCCTACAGGCGTTTCATATTTTATAGAAATCTGTCAGTACTAGCTAATATTCCTAGTTCTAATCCTTTTTTATCTTCAACTTTTCAACAATTTTTTGCATTGCTACTTCTACTTTTTGTAAACAGATGGCGCTAGTGACTTCGCTTCTTCTTCAGCTTGTCCTTGTATGAATTTTTCCTGTTGCTATTGTATGAGTAAATCCTTTTACTATTGCAGCTTAACAAAGTAGTTTTAATTAACTTTCTAAACTATTTACTTTCTTTTCTTTTTTTATAAATTTACGTAATTTCCCTTTATTCTTTTTGCTATAGTAGATTTAACAACTGTTATCATCACGTCATTTTGGTGAAAGTATTAGATGACAAAGAATTTTTATACTCTAAAGAGTATCAAACTATGTTGTTATATTGTAAGTTAAATGCTTTGCTCTGAAAATTGCTGTCGACAGTTTAATTTGTAATGATTGCGGTGCAGATTTTATCTTGTTGACAGAATGAGATGCCTTGTAAAGAATTACGTATGATTCTTAAATTTATTTCAATCTAAACTGAAATATTTCTAAATAAAATTCCCAACAGAAAAAATGTTACACATTTATTATAGAAAAATAGTCAGAAACTAATTTCCCTTTAAAATTCATTTATCTTTTCTTGTGTAAATTTGTATTTAAATAAATAAAATAAATAAAAGGCGATTCTTTCACTTAAGCGATTCGGAATTTTAATTAAGGATAAAAAAGCGAAAAAGAGAAATTTTGTAATTTTACTTTATTTTGCACTGGTAATTTTAATTCACTTAGGATATCCTAATTTAATTAATTAAAATCCAGAAGAAAGTTTATAAGCAAGTCTCATTTGACAATTTGATTGTCTTTTATATATCTTCCTTCGAAACCACGCCTTTTAAGAAAATTAGATCTTAAGAAAAAGTATGCTTTAACAACTTTCATATGAAACTTCGTAGAAAGCTCTCAAACATTGGACAAGACTTGCAGTTTCGAGACTGCTTACAAAATTACTTTTAGGGAAGTGGCAACACAGACGCATATTAAATTCTAGCCAGTCAAACTTCTACACAGTTTGAGATCTAAAACTCCTAACTTTGAAAAAGAAGGCAGTGAAACTGGGGAAATAAAAGTAGGTTAGATATGTTAACAAGAACCAAAGTGATTTTTATTTCTTAAAAGAAATTCGTTAAGCGTTGTGACACCGAAAGATTTAAAATAAAAAGGGATTTTTTCTTAGAAAGGAGATTCTATTTTATATCTACGAATCTGTAATTAATGATCAGAATGTAAAAACGTTAGCAAAGCAGAATTATTTATGCATCTAGTTTAATTGGAATTACACAAAAATTCGGCTTGTTTTAAAACCATGTAAAAATAAACGTATTTTCAAAATCCTTTTTAAGTAAATGTTTTAAAATGGGCATGATCTGTAAAAATATCTGCTTATATTTCACTTTTTTCATTAATTTTCAAAATTACAAACAGACATTTACAAACATTTTTTTACAAACATTTAACAGAAATTAAAGGAAGGAGGGACAAAAAAAAGAAAAGATTTTAATTTTCGCTTAAAAAAAAAACATATACTGTTTATTTTTCAAAATTATAGTTATATGGCTGAAAATATTTTTAAATCTGCCAGGCGAAATCTTCTTGAAGTCAATATCTTTGAAATTTTGTTCCTTATTTTGAAATTAGGTATTCAGTTAATATGAGGAACTAATAACAAATATACACCGAACATTTTGAAATGAAAAGCAGTAGGAGAATTTAATACCCTGTAGAGTCATTAGATTAGTTTGAAGCGGGAGACGTGAAAAATGAGCAATATGCTCGCCGGGACTCGAACCTGGAACCATAACACCAAGAAGGCATGCAGAAACAAGGAGAAAATAGCTTATATACTCCGACTTGGATTTATGGGGATCCAATTGCCAAATCCTAGTGGGGAAGAGTCATTATCCACCACCTTTTTAGTTTGGGCGCCACTGTAGAGACATTAGATTATTTTAAACAGGAAATTATAAAAATGAGGAATGCGTTCGCCTTGACTTGAATCTGGAACTCTCGAACACGCGCCAAGTGTGCTAACCGTTACACCACAAACGCATATAGAAAGGAAGGAGAAAATACCTTATATCGTAAAAATTGTATTCCTGTTTCCATCACCAGAATAAGTAACTTTTACATTTATTTTATAAGACTCATAGCGAGAGACGAAGAATATAACACATTTTCTGTAAGTTTCAAATGTCCAACCTCGTCGACATTTCATCTGCTGTTATGCTACACCATACCTAAAATTTAGTGTCGAAATGAAAAGTTTTAAATTTCTGATTTCTTATTTACAATAATCAGCTAGTACTGAAATTACAAACAACATTAATAATAATAATAATAATCTGAAAAGTTTTAGACTTTAAAGGTCCGCCAAAAGGATTTGTTAAGGTTTTTTACTCTCTCGCTGAGCTCGCAATCTACCAGTCTGCTACTGGTATACGCACTCCTACTAACACACATTTTTTATGTCTTTTTAGCTTTATTATTAATTTGCTTGCATTTTTAGAGTTATTTTTATTTTTTTCGTACTTACTTCATATACAGTTCAACAGCAAAATTACAAAATACTTTAAAAGAAGCATTACAGTATATGTTTAGAATTCCCGATGCAACGTTAAGTATTGGCGTAATTGTTTTTTCAGCCGTTCCTCAGTTCATCATATGAATGTTCATATTTCTTAAAATGTAGTTTTGCAAAACATTTTTTGTCTTTTTACTAGTAACGTTTTGTGTGTTTACTTTATTTATTAAATATCACGTTACTGTCGTTTCGTCACACAAAATTCGTTTTATCAGCAAATCACAAAATATTTAAAACCACCATATTCGCTGTGCAGATAATTTTTTTCCGTAGACTACTTTCACTGCTCATTTTAAAACAGTTGAGTTTGTTAATAAAAAAATTCTTTAAAGTTTACAAAATATTAAATAGATAATAAAACAAATTCGAGATTCAAAATCGGGCTTCCAGATGCCAATGCATAAGTGGAGGACTAAGTTATCCAAAATTTGATAGATGTAGGTACCGCTGTTTTTTCACTGTGCGAGAAGCATGCACACATTCATACAGAATCTTCATTATTTAATTTCGTCAAATATAACACGGGGTGATAATATTTGGTAGGAACAACCTGAAAAGTGTTACGCCTTTTATAGTGATTCAAAGCAAAATGGCGTTTCGAGACTAAAATGTCATTCAGGAGTAACGTCTTTTTCGGTCTAATAGTCAAATCTTATGGTTTTCCATTAAAATTAAAAAGTTCAGATAATTGTTCTTTTAATAAATTTAATACAAAGCTCAATAACGAATTTCACGGTGTTTATTCGACGTATTCTAAAAGTAAGGCCTCTGGGAAAACTCAAAAAACGTTTTGTTGCCTTTGACCAACAAATAATTTTAGTTTTCAATATGCGAACTTTACTAACCTTTTTTTAATTAATAAATTAAAAAACCTAAACCGACAACTCTAACATGTATTTCATGGTAAGAGTCATATCTATATATCAGTTTGTCTCCAAAATAATCAAGACAACATCATTAAACCATACAGATGATCTGGAACAGCTTATTGTCATAGACGGATAGCTATCATGTGTTCTGCCATATTCATAGAAACAAATGAATTTTTGCCAGTATCTAAAGCAGCGAGACACTAGCAATTCCTCCCATTTCTATTTTCTGTGTTTGAATAGATTAACTAAATCAGATTTCCATGAATTGCTACAAGTTTAACATAAATGCAAGTTTCCGTGCGTCATCTAAGACAGCATCCCTCCACATTATCTAGTACAATCTAAACTGTAAATTACCTTTTCAACTGTAAACTCAAACTTATTCCCCTACTTATTTTAAAAAACACAACTTCATCTTGTATGAGAAAGTTTAGGAAAAGGACAAAGGAAAGGAGAAAAACAAAGGAGAGGAATTTTCATTGCGCAGTTTAAGAATTTATCTGATCTTGAATACATCCTGCAAATATTATAAAAATGTACGCAGAAAAGGCTTAGTTGATAACCAGTAGAACAAAAAGAAACACACTTATATCTTTTTATATTTAATCAATCTCTTCCTCTAAAGAAATTCAAATTCCTGAAATTTTATTTTAAAATTTATGGCATCATCTAAAGCTATTTCATTAAACACTAATAGGTAAATAATTCTGTAATGGCTTCTTTTATTTATTAATTAAATATCTCAAAATTTATTTTCCTCTAAATATAGATCTTCAGGAATAGAAAACATGATAACATTTTTTCAAGGCTAAAAACGTGTCTAGCAAGGGCTAAAAATACTGTTTATTTCCTTCTAGAAGAAACTTCCATTCCGCTTATCCTTGAAGAATCAAACTTACAGCTTTTGAGAATTCGTGGATAAATCCACAATAAACTATTTTATAATGCAAAGCATAAAATGAAAGCATCAAGAACTGATATTATTTATGAATTTATTTTTTACTCTTGTTAGATGAAACGTTTTAGATAACAGTACAAGTTGATTAAATTTCGCTCTTTTCACTGGATTTTAGTAGTATTCTTCCCAGTAATTAGAATATCCGAACTAATATGTAGGGCGGATGCTAAGATATGTATTACAAATGTGAAGAACTCCTAAGGGTCTGAAAAATGCGTCTGTGGATATTATCTTCTGTATTACTAAAGCGAATATATAAGAGATGAATAGTAAATACTAAGAAAATGCATTTAAAAAAGCATTCCATAATAATTCCATAAATAATGTCCACTGGACTATGTCCAAGCGATAAACAAGCAAGTCCTTTCAGCATAAAAAGCGCTTTGCATAAGCACAATAAATGCTCTCTTTTATCTTCCGAATACTTATCCGTAAAATAAAAGTGTCCTTTTTTGCCAGCATTTTTTTCCTCAGGACAGAATCATTGGATGAAAATAATTCATAAGGCAAAGTGTTTGTACGCCTAGCATGGTATAAAAGCAAGCGATTTTTCAAAATATTTTGACACGCTGTCATGCTACTTTTCATAGCTTGCAGTAAAAAAGCAGAAAAATGGTCCCTTTCTTTTTTTTAATGGAAAAGTAGTTATCAAGGAATGACATTTTTACAAAACAGTACATGTTCTTCAGATAAATCTAAACTTCTTTCTGCAAAATCCTTCGTGATGCATACTTTACAACAGAGATCCACTTTATTGCATCGTAATTTTCCAGTGAAATGAAATTTCCATACATTTTATTACTTATTTAGAATATATGGCTTTGAGCAATGCCTGGAACTAAATATAAAATATTTCTTACTTATCTTAACATCTCTTTATAAACCATTTTTTTTTCAATGGCGGGCCCTGTCTTTATAAACCATGCAGGTGCTATATACGCTTTTATCTATAGTTATACATCTATAGTTATAGATCTATATTTACAATTGTAAACATAAGCATGTGTATACGTGATACATGTCTGTATACACTTGCTATTTATACACTGTAGAGGCTTATTTTAATATCCTAATAGTTATTTTTAATTTTAAAACAACTTTCCTGTATTTTCCTGTTTCCCACCTACAGTTCCCTACAAGACTTAGTTTTCAGTATCGTGTTTTATGTAAATGAGGTAGAATCAATATTTAATAGGAAATATCAGTTACTTCCACAGAAGAGCTCAGAATTCTCAGTAGAGCGTGTTCTGCGCTCTGGCCACGTCGTTGCTTTAAGCCAATCTTACAACGTTCGGCCGTATTAGTATATGTCTGTTAGTAATCGTCCGTAATGAAAGGCCAACTCAGTTAGTTATTTATATATAGCTTCACGTAAGTTTTAGTTAATTAGAATTAGTGTAGTTGCTTATTTCCCATCCTAAGTTAAAGCCCAAGTGGAGGCTCGCCGGTAAGCCCGAGAATGGGATGATAGTGAATATTATCGAGCTAAAATAAAAGGGTAATTTAATTCTTCTTTGGTCTTTATTCTTGTAGTTGTCAGAAGACCAGAGATAGTTCCTATACTCTTCTCTAGTTTTAGTTGTTAAGGACACTCAATTTAACTCAATTTACCTATAACACATACTAATATCTCTGATCATTATTTGAAATCGATTTCTCACCTTTGCAACTTAGGCCGATTTAATACTGTGTATGGTTTTCATAATCGTGGACACAATCGTTACTGGCATACGGTATGCAGTAGCCAAGTCCAGGATACGCATTCCATTTTACGCCATGTCCATGATACGTATGCATTTCAACAATCTCATTTGTCAACTCCATGGTGATCCTCTTAATTTTTTTTGTTACTTGATTGTTCTCAGTATCTTTCCTAAAACTCATTATTAATGAATTTACAAATGTTTTACGCTAAAAACTCCAAAATCACTTAAAAATTCAGATTTATTGAACCAGTTATTTACTAAGTAGTAGCGGCAGACGTACTGATGCTTATGGGTAGCCGTGGCATTGTCTAGAAAGAGTTAAACAAGTGCAGTTAGCGTAGTCAGAACTCATCGAATTCGACTCGTATTCCAAATAAATATGGTATACCGAATAAAACTTTTGCATCCAGATAGAACATATACCAAGTCGGGTGTATTTCAAACAGATGTATATCATATTTCCATGACTACGTTTAAAGTTATATTTATTGCTTTAATGATTTATTATTTTTAAAAGAAAACATAAAGTTCAGTTTTTGTGCTTTCTTCCCCCCTTTTTATTTCGTATTCATTATTTTAATTTTAAAATAAATTTAAAAGGCGCACATGGCCTGTAGTCGGGTAGATTATATGCTTTAACCACTTTACTCCGCCTACGGAGCAGCCAGTCCACTTGGAGATGGTGCTTATCAGCCTGTTTAAGCCGTGCTAGTAGTTGTGTTCGTAAGGCCGCATGAAGGGAGCTATGTTTATAGCAAACGGGAACGAAAGTACAATGTAAGGAGGGAAGTCAGCCGTGTAGCTAATGCAATCTGTTTGATTGTACTACAATAAAGCTGAAGGGGGCAGTGCATGTGTTGTTCTTTTGCTTTATAAACACAGCCGTCTTTTTGAGGGTTTTCGAAATACTACACTATTGCATAATCTACTACTCATTTGAAATAGATGCATGGCAATAAACTATTACACAACTACAAAGAAAATAATAATGCGGTACAATATATAATGCAATTCATAGAATAAGCATTGAAAAATTATTGTGCAGTACTAAAGTACTCATGCACCAGTACAAGTGCACGCATATAACTGTATGATACGATTATAACATTAGTACAATATTATGACAGACTATTATATTGCAATACTAATGCACTTTAAAAATCGTTTATACATACATTAATATTGTTATGCAGAATTTACACTGGAAATAGAAATTCAAACAGTACTTGAAAAGACAGCTAGTGTGTTGATATACCACTATCTTGAAAAAAATATACATATTATGCATTTTTTAAATGAATGTCATTTAGTTTTACTACCCTTAGCTATGGAAGGATGTCATGCTTCCATAGTATATTTTATACTGGTACTGATTTCTAAAAGAACGAATTGGCAGAATAAGTTCATTTCTGGTTTTTTGTAAATACGAAATTCTTAGCCTTGAACTCTTTAAGGATATCTTATTAACTTAGTATATTAAATTATTTCTAAAGAAGTTTACCTTTAAGATAAACAGCTCTGGTTACCTCACTATAAAATTTTATCTCTCACAAACATGTACTCTTCTGTAAAAGGCACTTTTGAAATTCGTTGTTCATTTAATTTGCATAATGTATCTATCATTAATTATTTATCTATTTATAATTTTTATTTAAATTAATGGCGTAGCATATATATTATATTTAATATATTTGCTTATTATTTATTGTTTTCTCTATTATTACTTTAATTCACTTTATTCACCGCTCAGGAAGGCCTAATATAGGGATCTAGAACATCTAATTTTAGAAATTGCGCTTTAATTTCATTAATAAGACAATAAACTAAAAAAGTCGATTTTCCTAGCCTTTGGAAAGCACGTCAAAAAATGGATATCTTATTAAGAAGCATCTGTCTTCTTAACTATCTCTCTTTTAAAAATGAATGTCTGATAGACACACATTTTTTAATTTAAATGCTCAGAATCGTATTCATCATTGCAGTACGTTTAGAGGCATTGATTTCTCTTTGAAGATGTAGAAGGAAGATAACATTTTTCTAAACGTTTCCAATTTCGTGAATTTTCCTCTGACTTTCATTCTTATTGTTAAGACTCCATTTCGGATGAGAATTGTTTAGTAAGAGGTAACTAGAACAGCCGCCCTTCGATATAGTTTCCGATTGCGGATTAGTAGGTCTCGCGGGGAAGAGAAATTGCGAGAAATCTGCTTTCTGGCCAATAAAAGCTTATGATGTTCTCAGTCAATTTATCAGTTTTGCACGCTATCTCCTAACATTCTGTATGTTAGCCCTAACAAATGACAAATAACATATGCCTAATGATTGTATAGGGTATCCACAGAGTCCCTGAGCAACTTCAACTGCTTGTTTTTTAAGGATGGAACAACTTACACCTTTGGTGCTGCTCACATTTTTACAAGCAAGATTCATTTGTTTGACAAGTGACACAACCTCGGCAAGTGTACCATTAGTTACTCGCAATTGCAGCTCTATACTTGTATGACACAACGTGGTGTCATCGATGATTACAATGGCACTGCTCATTTTGGCCTTCAGATATGCAGTGTTTAGCACTTCCAAACGATAAACCTGTCTTTAATATAGCCCCACAAATATGAGTTTCAAAGGGATTATGCTAGGTGAATAAGATGAGCATGGATCCGATCTACTAATTGGGAATGTTCTGTCAAAAAAGCTACGAACATACATTCTGCTGAAAAATTACCCTGGCTGACGGTTATCCAACAGTGGGCAAATGTTATTAATCAATGTATTGAGGTAACCTCCAACTGGGACTGTTTATTAATGAAAGAAAGATATTTCTAAATTATTGACAAGCAGCATCCCTTACTAAACATTCACTTTCATGCTGTTTCGCTTGAACTCTCTTATGACATGAAAATTTTCATTTCCCCGAATCCTCACATTACGGTATGTTAAACCATAACAAATTTTCAGGAAAAAATATATATGCATAATAACACACAAAAAATTCACAGAAATACCCCTTAGAGAGCGCCGAAATAATACGGTGAAGTTCTTCAGGGAATTTGTGGTACCCTATAGTTTCTTTAATTTTTTTTCCTTTTCCCAAAATAAATTAATTTCTTAGGATTCAAAATCTCTTTTTAGAAATTCTCATAAATCTACAAATTCTAATAAATCTCTTTGTTATATAAAAAAAATTGTTCCGTTCTGTATAAAAAAAATTCTAAATTATCACTTCACTTTTTAATACGCAATTAATTTTAATACGGTTTTTAATACGGAATACGGAAACAAAATAATATTGAAAACACCATACCACATCAGAACATAAACTATTGATTTGTTTTTTTATTGTATGATCTTCTTCATCCTCATCGGGTACCTTTGGGGTGTAATTGAAAGCACTTTCCCCTGGCAATCGGGAGGGTGTGAGTTCGAATCCGGGCAAAGACATTGCCGATTTTCTTCACGTTTCTGGGCCTCAGAATAATTCTAAATGAGTGTATAAGGTATTTCTCCCGCCTTCTCAGCATACTTCAGTGGTGTAATGGCCAGCACACTCGGCGCGTATTCAAGAGGTCCGAGGTTCGAATCTCGGAGAGAGCATTGCTCATTATTCATGTCTCCTGCTTCGAAACAACCTAATGACTCTGCAGTGGCGCCCAAACTAAAATATGTGGCAGATGATGATTCTTCACTAGGATTTGGTGAATATTTTTAAAAAATACGTAATACATAATATATGTATAATTTTAATTTTTTTATTTATGTTGAGGAAACAGTTATATTTTACGTTGTTTATTTTTATGATAATAAATATCTTTAAGTAATGACTAATTAATAATGAAACTCTAAAAACTGTATTCTTTGTCTTCTGTTCCCTAACTCTGCATGCATTTCCGCGGGAATCGAATTGTTTCAAATATTTCCTACTGCACGGCATCTTGAATCATATTAATATAATGGTTTGGCACTCCAACAGTTACAAGGTTGCCGCCCGCTGTCATAAATTATACATGATACAACGTAACAAGACTAATAGAGATGTGCCCAGATATAAGCGAAAGAAGTTACCTGTTTTTATAATTAGATGTAAAATCAAAATCCGAGGCTTCTCTTTCGTCGATCAACCACCACCAGGATTTGGCGATTGGGAGACTGGATTTGGCGATAATCCCCAGTAGCCCTTTGAAAGTAACAGAATGCAACGTATTTCTCTCGTCTTCTTAGCATGCCTTCGGGGTAAAATCGCCGGGATAGTGAGCGCGTATTCGAGAGGCCCGAGGTTCGAGTCTCGGCGAGGGCATTGCTTCATTTTCCACGTCTCTCAGTATCAAAAATCCTAATGTCTCTACAAGTATACAGTTGATCTCGAAGTAAAACGTGGTAAAAGATAAATCATCACCCCATGGATTTAGAGAATAGATCATTGTCACCCAAGCTGTTCTTAAATTTCGGAAGAATGTAAGATAATTCCTTAATTGCATCGAAGGAATAATATTTTTTTCTAGTTATTGACAGTTTTATTTAAATTAAATAGCTTTTCAGTACTCACAAATATTATATTGATCTACTAAATGGGCTTTTCTTTGGACACGAAAGTTCATCGATTGCAGAAGCTCCGTGCCTTTTTACTTTGGCTTTATTCTAAGCTAAATAAATATTTTTTAGCACTTCAAAGTTCGCATTTATTTTACTTGACACCCGAACGATAGCTCCTGTCTCAGCCAGTGAAATCAAGTCACTTTTAGTCACTATGAGTCACATCAATCTTTGTAAAATGAGTTTCTCTAAAATAAGTTTCAATAACGTTTGGGATTACCAATCTCAGCAGCATGCTTTGAACCAATCTCAGCAGCATGACCTGAAGAGCAGGTTTATAATCTTAACAACATGTTTTCTAATCTCAGGAGCGTGCTTTGAACCAATCTCAGCAGAATGTTTTGCGATCACCAACCTCAGCAGCATGCTTTGATTTTGAATCTCAGCAGCATGCTTTTAACATTGATATTTTAAAATTTCTAATATCATGTAGTAATAATTATAACCTTTGCTATAATTGTTATATATCTAAAATAGTTTGTAAGGATATATTCTCTTCTTAGAGCTTTTTTTAGCTCTCCTTCCCCACAGTGATGAAGGAATTTCCCTGAAATATAAAAACGAAGCATTTCAGCTTTGTTATATTCTTAAAGATATTTAAAAGGCTATTGCTAAGGTTTGGAAGACATCTTTACAAATACTGATCTCGCTTGATGCCACTTCATTTAAAGAATTTTGATCAGAATTGATTCGTTCTAAAACATTTATCTTAAATATCATGATTTGAGATGTCGTTTCCGTATAGTTCAGTATATTCAGTATATATCTGTTGTTTCAGATTAAACAATCGAATTACCCACAAGGATACAATATACACCTATCCCTCGATTTACATAGTATTTGTTTTACATGGTTTAAAAATGAATGGATTTCAAAAACTTGGTAACAATGTATATTCGGCTGCATATACGAAAATGCATATATTTGAAGTCATTTTTGAATCGCATTCCTGTGGTAATAACAGGGACGGAGATTCTCCGTGCTGTAAAAGGGAAATTCCTCTAGTATGTATATATATATTCACAACAATAAAGCTATTTGGTTCATGTGAACTAGTGCAATATCAGTATTTTAGCAGCAAAGCTTACAAAATGTTTATCTATATATTTGAATGTTTACTGGTAAGTTTTCAACATTTATATTTTTTGTAGCATTTTTAAAATTTACTCAAATTTTTTAAGGTTTTATAATACCAAAAACATTTAGAAAAGGTCAAATAAAAAGAAAAGTTATTTCTTTAGAAACAAAAACTAAAATATTAGATCATCTATGCAATAGAGAAAGAGTAACAGATATTGCGAAATTTTATGCCATGAATGAAGTCACAGTAAGAACAATTAGAGAAAATGAAGACTCTATTAGAAAAAGTGTAGCAGCTAGAACTGGCAGCAGTAAGAGCGCAATTTCATGTGTAAGAGATGATGCAATGGAAAATATGGTAAAGGCATTAGTTATATGGATAAAAGACCAAAATTAAAAACGGATTCCAATTTATACTAATGCGAATGCAAATAAGGCTTTAAAGATTTATAAAGCACTTAAGAATCAGTCACCGTCGTCTTCATCAGATGAAAAAGAGATTTAAAGAAACACATTCATTATATAATTTAAGATTGAAAAGAAAAAGTACAACTGCTGATTCGGATGCAGCACAACAATATCCAGCAAAATTTGCTGAAATCATGTCGCGAACCCGTACACTTTTGATCAGATCTTCAATGCTGACGAGTCCGAGTTGTTCTGGGAAAAATATCTGAAAGAACATATTTAGCTAAAGCTTGCAAATCAGCTAGTAGTCATAAAGTAGCGAAAAGTCGTATAACAGTCCTTTTCTGTTGCTACACTTCAGGCGATTGCATAATGAAACCATTGGTTAGTAACAAATCGAAACCACCACGCTCATTTAAAAGAATGAACATAAACAACTTCCCGTTTATTCCCGTTTCTGCTAATAAGAAAGTATGGGTCACTGCCATTGCTTTCAATGAATGGTTTCATAACATGTTTGTCCCAGATGTCAAAAAGTATTTAAGTAAGAAGAGATTGCCTTTTAATGCTCTTCTATTAACTGATAATGCACCTGGTCATCCTCAAGATTCACAACACACGAAAATGTAGAAATTGTCTTTTTACCAAAGAATACAACTTCCTTATTACAGCTGTTAGACCAAGGAATAATTTCGACTTTTAGGGTATTGCATATCAAACAAACCTTCAGGTATATTTTAGAACAAATGCAGAATGATGAATCTCTAACTCTTATGGATGCTTGGAAGAAATTTACAATCTCAGATTGGGTTAAGCATGTTGGAATGTCATACTCAGATTAAATAATCAACGCTCAACGCATGCTGGAAAGCAATATGGTCGGATGCTGCTAAAGATTAGAATGATAGATTCACTTATTATCTCAGAAATCGCTTATTTTATTATTTTGGCTTAACTTTAATTTACATTTTCATCAGCTGCACCGGAATTCTAATTAATTAATTAATAATAAGTTTATAATTTTGACACAGGCAGCGATTTTTGAGTGCTTGGCAACGTAGTTTTCCAGCTCCTAAAATTTAACTTGCTAGTGTAAATTTCTACAGGCCACAATTTCTTGAGGAAGATTGTTGTTGCTGCTACCAGTCTTACTTATCTGACAAAGTTCAGCAAAATTCAACGGCATTCATCGTAGCAGCTCCTTGCCACTATTAATGGTAAGGGCATTTGAGAATGGTAATGGCGTTGAGGGTAATGTTGGTAAGAGCTTTAAGCACCATACAGATGACAACCCGAATTTACCTCACTTACTCTGCCAGTTTTGCCAGAGAGCAACCCGGGAAATGGTTCCGTAGAAAACATCTATACCTTCTCCAGGACTCGGACCTAGGCTCTTTGACACAGCAGTCAGCGTAGTTAACCACTATACTGGTTGGAAGGATTTAAGAATACCTAATTAAGGACGAGCCAAAGTTTAAGTTTAGAGTGTTAATTTTGTATTTTTAAGATTATTAATTGTGTATAGTTCGGCTATGCAAACACAGCCTTGGCTAACATTCTGCCTAAACATTTAGCACCATCCAAGAGGTGTATTAAATACGTGAACTACAGTGAGTGATGTCACATGAGAATTCGCTCTTCGTAGGAGAGAGGGAATTTTATATCGAAATAGGGAAAGTCCCGCATCATCGGAGATCTTTTCGTCAATTCTCTTTTGCGCCTTTGCTTTATACGAAATTTGCTTTATATTTGCAGAACTAAAGGCGAAGATTCGCATTGATTTGCAAGTTAGAAATGTTGAATTTCTTTTCATAATATATGAATATTACGTGAATAGTGCGTATTTCTTTGTTACTTTTAAAAATTAAATCTCTAAAAATAATGGAACTATATTTTAAAGGTATATTTCTTTCTGTAGTTTATTTAAAATCGGCAACAGTTTTCAACTCCATCTAAGCGGAATCTTCCCTAAAAGTAGTTTAATTAATGTGACCTATGCCGATATTGTAAGCTTTAAGGCAAGAACTTTTTTCGTTCTTTTTCCCAAGGCATTTGTTTTCATTCCCAGATCAAAATCTGTATAATTATTGCGCATAGATTTTAGGGCAAATATCAAAAAGGAATATAATAATTATTTATTATAATAAGATTATTTAAAATAATGAAATAAGTGTAATATAAATATTTATTAATTTTTTAATGTCTACATACATTTTAGCTCAAAGATAAAAGAGATATATAATAATTAAAGTAAAATTATGATGACTATCTATTATCGTATAATTATTATAAAATTATGATAATTAATATATTAGAATTCAATGTGATTAATATAATAATAGAAATCAAACAATAAGATGTAAAAAAGTAAATAACAGTGTTAGCAATTATTATGCAATAAAGTTTATTTATTTCACTTTATCATAAAATAATGTATATGCCTTTAGCATAAAATTATGTACATACCTCTTTTTTTACGTCTGTAGTTTTTGAACTCGGTGAACTAAACAGAGGAAAAAAATAATGAAAAAATTCTCTGTTGCATAATTCATTTAAATTTGTCTTATTTTGGGAATATATTAGTACGAACAGCGAATATATTAGTGCGCATATGGTTTGTGTCTGTCGGGGTTACCAATACTTAATTTGAACGCGAATTTACAGCAATTTAGCGAAGTTGAGTTTCTGTTAAAGTTAGTTCTATTTTGGTAAACGCCAGTTTATTCAAAAAAATACTCTTTTCGTATTATTTAAATATCCACTTTCAATTGCGTTAGTTCTACTTAGAAGGCAGAAGGGATGAAAAGTCTTCTGAGAGTCTTTTACAGAGTTGCTCAAAAGTGATTTGGCACTTGAAAGTTAGCAGCTGAGCGGTAAAAAGAAATTTTTTCCGAACGTTATTTCCACATGAGCAAAGTGCAAATTATGCAAGTATATGCCACTAACAGCTCTTGGTAGAAAATGATGGATAGTTTCTTTTCAAATCAATTAAATGGACTATTAGAAATTTTTCTATCTCGTTGATCCATTTATCAAATTTAAAGAAATCCCACAGGATAAATTAACAGCGTTAATAGTAATATTAATTTAAAATACTTTCCATCTCGAAAACAAATTTTACCTTATTCACGTGTAGCTTAAGAAATTAAAATTTAGTTTATAAGACTGGATTATGATAATGTTTCTTTCTGAATGTTCCTCTCTCATTTTTGATTTATAAGAAAAAAATTAATTTGCTGTTCTTGAAAAACATATTTTTTGTAATTAAACGGAAAAATTAGTAACTGAAGGACAGAATACTTATCTGTTATTGAGTTTCATCCAGCTTTTATTAATCCGCTTAATTTTTAAGCTCAAATTAAATAAAACACAGTATTTATAAAAAGGCAAATTCCATATAAATTCCTTCAATTTTTAAACATAATGTGCCGATTAATTTTTAAAACAATATAGCTACCTGCAAACACTTGACCTTGACACAAATAAAGAAGGACACAAAACAAATAAGATTTAGACTTTTACACGCATTAGTAGAATTTTTTACATGTTGGCATTTCATGGATTGCTGAATTCTTGTGTCTGTTGGTATTTTTGCATCGGTTGCCATGATTCAATAATAAGATTAAAAATACATTCGCAGAAAACATGTGGTGCAAAGACAGCCCCAACTATAGAGAAGGATAAAATCAAGCATAAAATATTTTGAAACTTTACAAAGAAATAAAATGCTTTGAAAATTTTTGCAATGTACTTTTTTATATTACTTTAAAAAGTTTGAATTTAAAATTATCTCTGATGTTGAACAAGTTATATCATTTCCAATTAACAAACAATAAAGAGGAAACTATGCAGTAATATACAGTGATGTTCGCCGAAAAAGTCGCAGCAAAAACGTACGAACGAAAATCGTTACAAATTTTATAATCTGAAAAACGCAAGTGGGAGATGTTATCGTCATGCGATGATTTGCAGGAGTTTTATTTGCCACCACGTTACTTTCGACGACAAAGTTTTTAATCTGCGAAGTTTTTGAACCGCTTTATTTTCGACGACGATATTTTGTACTACGATATTTCAGAACTGCGATGTTTTTCTCGTTGCTTTTTTTTCTCCGATTATGCTTTGAACCACGACGTTTTCTCCTTACGTTGTTTTGTCAGCGACATTTTCGTCTGCGATGTTTTTGCCGCGATTTTTTTCGGCTGTATCTAAACAGTAAACATTCAACTAGTAGAATTACCTAAAACAAATAATAAACGAATAAAATAAATGAATTATGTAATAATTCTGCATAAACTTTATTTTAATAGATAATAAAACGAAAACGTTTCTTGAGAAGGCCAGGGCCCACCCTGCGCTATCGGGCCATTGACGAAGAAAGGAAAGTGTTTTAATAAATTTAGGAACATGTGCAGTATTTGCTTTTAGTCTGGGAATAATAAATTTAAGAAGTAGGATTTTAATTTCGTAGCAATATATAAAATGTGTTTTATTTTAGTATTTAAGTTGAACTCAAGAACAGTGTACATCAAAATAATATTATTTATTTTATATATTGTCATACCTTAATAATATTAAATCGAATAAATATTTTACAAGTGCTTCTCAAGTACTTTAAGTAAGCTATCTAGAAAAGATGTCATTTTTCTTTTTCCTAGAAAAAATGAAGGAAAACATGGGGAACTGAAAAACTGAAGCATGAGAAACATGGGCAAGGGGAAAGGGCAAGCCAACAAATGTTACAAAATACAAGATGTAACTAATCAGTTTTAATTTACAAAATGTCCTCTGTGTTTTTAAACGATTTGTATGAAATTATAAATTAATATTTCATACAATTTTCATCAAAATAAGCCAGTTTTAACACAGGTTTGTGATAACAAGAATAAAACTTAAGGGATGAATCGTTTTTGGTATTAAGAAACAAATCTGGTGTAGATACCACCTGACTTCTTTCCGCGGCCTATTAAATTATACACATCTTTGGCTGCACTTCATTTAAACTTATTTCACCGAATTTCATTAAAGATATGTTTTTCAATCAATCATATCAGTTTTTATTTCTCAAGAAGGTAAAAATATATAAAAACTCAAAATATCTTCATTAAAAACAGAAAAACCTAAAACAGCAAATACAATCAAAAGTAACTGTTTAAAAACAATTTTTACAACTAAAATTAGAGTTACTTCGCAGAAACAAGCAAATCGCCCAACGAAGAGAAAGAAAAAATTTTCGGTGCATAAACATTTAGACTTAAATTTAGATCCCACTGGGCAAAACGCCTTTGAAGTTGGTGCACCAACTGGAATTAATTCACTGTAATACTCTAATACTAAGAGTTGCCAATCCAATACATGCCACGTTAGGTCTAGCTTCACTTACAGTTTTAAATTATTGAAAATTTTACAACTATTGCATGGATATTAAATAAAATCGTAAAAACTTTAAACCTAACATATAAACAGTATAATTTAATCACTTCCAAAGCGAAAAATGCCCAGTTTACCAGAATATAAGAATAAAAAAAACAGAATTCATCAAGCCGGGTAAGAGGGCAGGTTTACAGGCTTACAGGGCACCCCGTAAGCCTGTAAATATTTTTAAAATTCATAAAAATTGAAGGAGATGGTGGAATTGAACGTGGTTTGCGAAAATGTTATTCTCGTGAAAGGGGGTAAAGAAAAAATAGTTTAAATTTTCATCTATAGAGGGCGCTGCGTAGAAACAGTAACAAAAATATGTAAATCAGAGTAATATAAATTGCAGTTTTGCGATTAACAGCACATTTCTGATTTTTCCTCCTACTTGCTCGTACGTAACGTTTTCATTACGACATTAATTGACAAAGCATTAGTAGTGCAGTGGTTTTACCTCAGCCAAGAATCGCCGACTGAGGCTTTACGCAGGTTTCGAATGCAGATATGACGGAAGAAATTTTCAGATCCAATCAGCCTTGCCGAACTGATTTCCCTAATGCTACGTTTCGAAGAAACGGGAAGGTTGTATCATCTTGTGCTTAGTGGTGAACCAAACTTACCAAAGGTCCACACTTCCGACGTGGTTCGCAGATTGATACTCTAACGGAACAATCAGTGAGTGCAGTAAGTAGCGAACGAGAAATGGCACAGAACACTAATATACTGAAGACATCGGTATTACGCATCTTTTGTCGAAAAGAGATGACGATCCACCATAGCTTCTCAATATCTTGTGGGCAGATGAGGTTCATTTTTCATTGCATAGAACACTCAACCCCCATAACTGTAGAAAGGTAAAGGAGAATCTACCTGGCTATACTGAGAAACAAATATATACAGTTTTTCTTGAAATGTGTCATTTACATTCGTACAACCCCTTCTGTTGATAAAAATTTGGCTACTGTTTTTATTTAGCAAAAAACCCCATTACCATAAAAATTCTTTCGCAAGCCGCGTTCAGTTCTACCAATTCGTTCACGTTTTATGAATTTTTAAAACATTTACAGATCTTATGGAACGCCCTATGTATTTTGAGTTATGCCAGGTACGTGCATATGTACACACACACATATGTACCTACATACGTAAATACCTATAGATGACGCGAAACAATCGTTTCTGAATTAATTTTAAATCCATTTTTCGATGCATTTTGGGACGAAAAGAGTTCTTGACTCTGTCCAAAAAAAATCGTTCAAGCTGATTCAAGAGCGGTCAAAGTACATTATTTCGTTGAAATATGATAACCGAATTTTTTCGCAATTATACTCCTTCCTTCATTTCGTAGAACAAAATAAAAAAGCACCAATTTAGTTATTTAATCTTGATAGGCTTAATATCTAGCAGAATGTATATTGATATTTAACATTATATACTTTCACATTATTTTAAATAGCAGGCAGATATTGAAACTATTGGAAATATCGGCAGTTTTCATCTCTATCTGCTTACGAATGTAATTAAAAAACATAACAATGAACATAAATTCCGTGAAACTAAATTTTAATGTATATTTATCAACGAAACAAATTATATATATTAATAGAATTTCATACACTGATTCTAATTTGATAGTTAAACATTTAAAAATCTTTAATCGTGTAATACAATTTAGTTCCTTCATCATTTAAAGTCATTAATTAAATACATTTTGAAACTGGGTAATAAATAGCTCGAGATGAAAATAACAGCTTAAAATGTTTAAATGTTAGCACTACTAAGAAAATGAAAATAAACTTATGAATGTGTGTTTCTTCGAGATCAATTTTTAATTAATGAAAATAATTAAAACTATTTTGCTTTTATCATAGATTTAAAAATAATTTCCGTTTCCGGATATCTTATCAGAAAGCTTTTGAAATTAAAATGCAGAGTAAAAGTAAATAAAATAAAAATGATGAAAATCCTAATTAACTTACAAGATACAGATAATTTAAATCAGTCTTACTTCTAAGTGCTGGTTAAATGGAAGAATTTCGGTTTTATTGGATGAAGACATTTTTGATTTTCTTTCGTCTACTCACAGGAAGTGAAAAAAGAAAACAAAATTAATTATTTATTTCCTTATTCTTTTTCACCAAAACGAGGGATTTATATGAGAGGATTTTTTATGAGGATTGAATATTTTCAGCAATTTGTAATTTACAAATGTGAATAGATTTCATTAACGGTTAATTAATTTCAGCCTAATCACACTCAAATTTATGCAGTTCAAACGATTACGTGCATCATATTTTGCATAATCCTTTTCTTTAAACATTTATTATTATTCTTCTTATAATGAGCATGAGACGAAAGTTTTTTTCATTCCTTGATTATTATTTTCATAATCCATTTTTTAAGTACCGTAGGTTTTTCTCTAGCTAATTAAAGAGACATAAAACCACATAAACACTGCCTTGGAATCATTTATGTGTTAAATACTGTTACGAAAAATTCGGCGGTTGCGCCTGTATGTAAGCTTTCCGGCATAGCACTAGGGTTGCCATAAAATAGTGTATGGTAGGGTTGCCAGATTGGCGACTTTATCGCCCATTTGGCGACCAAATTGGCGATGTCCCATGGTCCAATCGGGAAGCTTCTAGAATAACTTCCTGTCGAGATATTTCTCGAAACGTGTGGAACTTAAAAAATGCAACCCTTGCGTTTCGGAGAGCAGTTAGTTGCGAGCAGATTGTGAGCAGTGTGATTAGTTGTGAGAATAGCTGCTACGCGAGAGTTTTGGTGAACGGAAAGCAATCGAGATAGTGCTTTGCCGTGAAGCTATCTTTACAGTATAGCTTGACAGTGTATTGGTGATTGTTCCACGGTGTTTATTATAAGTTTAGTGTTGCCGTGAAGCTACCTTTACAGTTACAGCCTGAAGCTGTGTTGCTGATTGTTTCAACGTATTTATTGTAGATTTTCGACGCTTTTAAAGGTAATTTTGGAACTGTGCTGTAAATAGTGATTCTTGTAAATAAATTGTGCTTTTTATTGTTCTGCATCGTGTTTTCATCGGATACTCTCAAATCCACGAACCCGTATAACGCAACAATACTAATTTAGGAAATCGGAAATTATCAGCACAAGATTATAGAGATGTTTTACCAGTCCCATAGAGAGTTTAAAATTAATGTCATGCATTGAGTTGCCATAAAATAAATTTCTTTCTATGTTTGCTCTCAGCAATCCATATATTATCTAAACCAGCGGTTCTCAAACTTTCGTACTTTACTGCCCAATTTTAGACAAACCTGAATGCTCAACAGCCTCCATAGGGACTCCCGTCTATATTTTTTTTAAAAAAAGCAAGGAGAAGAAACCATAATTGTGAAATTGCGTTATTTTTATGGTATTGGAAATTGAGTAAAGTAAAATACTTGGAGTTTAATTTTTTTATTGTACTATGGCTTTTATTTTAAGAAATCTCTGACTGACTAACTCTGTAGTAAGCACGATAACTTCAGTTAAAATCTGGTTTTATTACTTAAAGCATCTTAATTGAAAAAGGTAACGCAACAAATGAAGGTTAACAGAAAAAGCAATGTCCTAGATGAAGCTGTTTATTTCATAATGCTGTAAAGATCTTATTTCCTTCTAACCAATTCTTTTTAGTTCGACTTGCCTTTCCCTCCTTATTTCAGTTTTCTGCCAGATTGTAAATTTAATGACGTAGTATGTTCAGAAACAATGTTTAAGCTGTGGTTTCAAGAGTTTGTGAGGAGCAGTAGCGGAGTTAGTTCCGAGGTTATGCTGCGTGTTTGAAATACAGCTCTCTAGTTGGTGTTAAACTCTTCAGGTTATATTAATTTTCTAGGCTCGGCTTTGCCGTGTGCAGCCGATTTAGCGGCTTAGATAGCTAAGGAGCCGGTCGTTTAGCCATCCTAATTTATTGTGAATTTAAGTTTTTATTTTCCGTTCAACTAAGTTTAGCCACGAGGAGCGGTGAATTGTGAGCACCGAGTGCGTATATCTTGTTACTTTAGTTCAAATAAAAAAGTTATTTAAACCTTCTTCTGCAGTATCTGTTCTTCTATACATAGCGAAAATGCGCTACGCAACCTTTTACGTACGGTCTGCTGTGAATGCTCCTAGAAATAACACACAGTCTCCACAATACAATCCCTAACTTCGTAGGACACTCAAAATTATTATTAGACCACTCTCGGAGAGACTTCTATTGGCTTTTCTGGAATACGACCACTCTCGTAAAATCTGCTCGATCTCTCTGGAACAGGGTCACTCTTTCATAAATTCCGCTAGGTTAATCTGGACCTCAACTCCTAGGAAATACTAGGCTTTTCTGTCGCTGCTCACAGGCTATTTAATCTGCTTTGTTTCTTCTTTTGATTTGATTTGCCCTGGTACAACATCTGGAATTTCGACCTTTTACACTGGTGGTGGTTGTCGTTATTTGAACCGGATATAAAAGTTTGGCCAATATTTAACGAAGACATGAAGCATATTTAACTAAAACTTATTACCAACATCTCGAAAGATTTTCTTCTCGCCGTTATTTAGACTGTTCCCATGCCACACAGGCATTATACATTTACAAACATCCATGCCTTCTGCGAGATTCAAACAATGCACTTCAGTACGGCAGTCAGAGTCACTGACAACTATCCCAGTTGTGCGGCTTTTAACTTATAAATTGTGAAGTTACCAGCGACTTGTACTCTATATAGAGATAGATATTTTTATAAACTCCCAATACATAACTCTTGCTCTGTGATTTTCAGTCATGAAGGTACATGGACAACTTTCAGCTGTGTTATTTGATTGTTAGGAAATCGGAAATACACGCTAATGGCTGAAGTTATTTTATGGACCTTAGTTTTAACTGTCTGTGGTATTTTAAGTCTTTCTATGAATACCATTGGCTTTTAAATAAGACTTCCTTGTATGGTCTATTAAGTTCTAAACATTTCTTGCTGCATTTCATTTCAAAGCAAAAATACATAAGAACTCAACACATTTTTATTAAAGGTTGTAAAATACGGAAAAACATAAAACACCAAATACAGTTAAAACAGTTAAAAGATTAATTTTCACTATTAAAATTATAATTTCTACGCAGAAACAAACAATTCGGCCAGCGGACAGGAAGGCGGATTTTTCGGTGCACAAATCTGAGAAATTAATTTTGTTTTTACTCGGCAAAAAGACATTGAAGTTGCAGAAAATGATTTAAATTGGTTTCTGCCTTGAAAGCATGGATATAAATTGTCTGTTCGTTCATAGGAGGCAACTCTGACCTATCAATTAAGTGCCTCCATAATAAAGTGACCACCGCTTCCCGCGTTAATAGTGGCTAGCGCTTAAAACGGCTTATGCTCACCATCGGGAATAAAACTTTCATTTGAAGTGCTTCAGAACTACAGGATTTAAGGTGAAAGAATTACGACCTGTGTCTTCAAAATGTTTGAAATTTTCTTAGTGAGAATCCAAATTATTAGAACTCGTTATTCGGGGGTGAACTAGGCAATTATTGGTTTAGTTCATTTCCTGTTTCTTATTATATACTACAGGGTTAAAACAGTTATTGATCGTGTTACGATAGTATCGATTATGCACATTATGGAGTCTCACTTTCTTTGGTAACATAAACTATAGTTCGACCGTCTCAAACGCAAACTTGGCTGGAATTTTGCCAAAATGCATAAACTCGTCCAAAAGAGGCATTATTACTTGCTGCGATGTGAAAGGTCATGCGAAGAGCTCCAGAAAGAGAGAATCTATATGTTCCAGGGAAAAAAAGTTCCGTTCTTCGACGCTATTTTGAGAATAATTCGGTCCGAATGGCGCATACGTGTTTACGCTCATGGCCGCAGATGAGCGGTAGAACTATAGATAGAGACTAATTGCTATGTCTTAGAAATTGCAGTAGAGACTTGGAAAGGGTGTAAAAGACCCTTTTATTACAATCAATGGATTAACATAATGGATAACATTATAATTAATTGCTCGTGCTGACAGAGCTGATCATCATTTATGGCGTAACTCAAAAGTAACGAATTTAACTTAATAAATCGTAAGTTAGCCTAAAGGCTATAAAGACAAAATGCCCCAAATTGTCTCAGACCTAATATCGTCGTGACAGGCCTAATGGCGAGAATAACGCAATACCTGGGATAAAATACTATCAAAAGATTCAATTAGTAATGCGGCTTTCAGCAGTCGGAATACTCTGATTCAACAATCTAAAAACTTGCTTTAAATACTCTCTCCTTCTACCTTATCTGAATGCGCGCGGATTAGAAATTAGCATTCTGGCGAGAAAACGGAAGGTGGGAAAGACAGTAAAGATAATTAACATAAAATACCCGGTTACTAAAACTAAATAAACCGTTTTACGTAGATCTCGTACCATCACCCGGTGCACCTAGGCTGCTCATAAAAGCTTTTGTATTATCTAAACAGAATTTCACACTGTAATAAAATGATTATTCAACTAAATTCACAGGTATTACGTACAAATTAAAAATAATACAATAGTTTGCTAGTAATACCACAAATAATAAAATTATGAAAAAGAAGCAATTTGAAAGACTTCAGATGTCGCACCACAGGGTTTGATAACTTTTTTAATGCTCTTGCTGAGCTCACAGTTTAACAATCTGTTCTTGAACGCGCTGTCACTCGTACAGGATTTTTTTAAACTTTAACATCGCGTTCTTCGAACATGTGTCATATAAAATCCAATAAATAAATCACAAAATTTTTAAAAGCAGCAAATTTTTAGAACTCCTAGAGTGTTTAGTGTACAATTTCTATTTTTTCAGTTTTTTTCCCTCAATTCATCATATCATTGCTTAGCTTTTTTAACCAGAAGATCTATACAATTTTTTCTTTTTATCTTGATATTAATCATTAGTTTCTTCATACTTATGCAACATGAAATTCACTAATAGCATCGTAAAATATTTAAAAAGAGATTATCTTTAGAATTTCCGATATAGCGTAAAAGTACTACCCTACTTTTTTATATTTACAATATTATTTCTTTGAAAATAGTACATGGCGATAGCATTTGGTGTCAACGTTCTTTTATTCGAAACGGCATGCTAACAAAAAGTGAAGGTCGAGACTAATCGCACCTCTGATGTTAAAAACATGTATTTCCACACATTTTCAACAATATACATCATATACAGTGTTTTAGCTGCGTTTGCGCACTGCTGTTCATGTAAGGAGCCGATTTTAAAAAATATGTTCCAACTTAAGTTTATTTTTTGTGTTTAATTTACTTTAATATGTACAAAGTCAAAATTTTGCTACATTTATTTGCACAGTTAATTTCTTTCAAGCTAGATTTAATACACCCCTAGCTGTATAGTTAATTAAATGCAAATAAGCAAATTACTAAATTTCAAATAAGTCGTTTAAAAGCTGAGTAACACATTTTTATATCATCTTCTTTGGTACAGTTACTGAAAATATTCTTCAGACTCAATTATCTAAAGACTAACGTATTCGCTACGACTCTCTATTCTAATTCAGCTGAGCCCTGATATGTGCTGCGTAAACAATGAGTTCCCCCTAAGCGGTATCTGACTGTGGAAGATAAGTAAAAGGAAAAATACTCTTTCCTTAATTTAGGTAAGAATCTAATTAACCGTACGGAAACAGAAACCGCCATCTAACCAAATGTAAACGAAACCAAAAGGAACCGAAAACAAAATTAAGTAAGAGAATAAAGTCAGAATTTAAAAGCAACAAGCTTGAAAGGGAGGATGGAGACCACTAAGCGCCTCTAATCGCATCGACTTTGAGGAAAGTTCGATTTCTGGGTTGTCAACACTTGAGTGGAAAGTTCTCGGGGTTGCTAGTTTGTGTGAAATGCGGGGAACGTTGAAAGTAGGCTAACGAGCAACAACTTATTTTTTGTAAAGAGTGAAGAAAGTATTGAGATGTTAAAGGCGGATTTGATTGTGCATAATCTGAACAAATCTTTCTTTTATGCCAGAAGTGGAAGCAGTTGCAGACAAAGGAAAAAATACAGAATTCAACATGAGAAGGGTTTTAACTTTTACATATTCTTTTATAAACTTTCTCGAAATATTATATCAGCTATGGAGAAAATATAGAACATTTTTAATTAGGAATTAACGTAGAGACATTTTACACAATGAATTCTGTTTCCTTTGTTTTACATGGTGTTGCGTCTACGGGTTCGTGGATTTGGAGTGATTGATGACAATAATTCATGAAGAATCAAAAACACAATTTCTTCCACAGTAATACACGGGAGAGTTCCAAAGACATCTTTACAGTTGTCGTAAAACTACGATAAACACGTTGAAACAATCAGCAACAAATCCTTCAGATTATGCCGGTGAAAACAACTTCACGGTAGAGCACTAAAGTACAGCTCCCGACACGGTCGATCGCTCTCGAGCTAATACCTGAAATCAAAGCACTAGTACTGAAATCAACACACTCAAGATACGCTTCACGTTAAACTGCTACTCCGCGAGCTGGCAGATTATGTATAGCTTTTGACCTGGCTTCGAGAACATTCGCGGAAAAACCGGTAAAATTCGTTCTAGAATGTTCTGGCTACGTCTATGGTATATCACCACTTTTGTCTCCAAATGTCTTCAAATGGGTGATTTCGCGCCAAATCTGGGAAACCTACCTTTCCTTGTCATTTTTTGGAAACCATAAACGCGTTTTGCGGGGAAGCTATCTTACTGCAGCTGGTCATATCTTAACAATATATACTTTAAGCAATTCGTTAGACTGATACTTTAGATAAAGTTTTTGAAAATATAAACTATCTCAGTCTCTATATAACAGTTTAAAAAGGATTTCCAATCAATAAGCATCTTGATTTTAAGAAAAACCAAGTAGGTGTATATATTTTCCAAGAGAAATATGTTCACATTATCATTGTCATTAATCCTGTTTAACAGTAAAAACAATACAGAGAAAAATTAAAATAAAGCTGATAATTTATAAACAGCGCAAAAATTTTAAATTTACGTTTCCTGCTTCTTTAAGCTGTAACTATTTTGGTACTGCTAGTCTAAGGAAATATACCATACCTTCGTAGAGGTGTTCTCTTTGCAGAGAGACATGTTTGTAGACTCATTACAAAGAATTCTAAGATCTCCCTTTAGTCTTCCTATCGCCATTATCGTGTATTTATTACCACTTCTACCAAAAGATCACGAATAGGAGAATGCCGTAATTCTTTGTATTGTCCTTTACTTAAATAGCGGCGGGAGAGAGCCGAAACACGGAGTGATGAATTCTCCTCTACCCAGTTTTAATCGGGCACCACTATAGGGATATTAGTTTTATTTTGCAGCAAGGAACTTGAATCTCTTCAGATTTCATTCGGATTTGTTTAAATATTTTTTATATTAGCATAATTTTAAAGCGTAAAACATTAGCACTTAAGTAAAGAATGCACTGTAGTCTATCATTAATCCAAAATTAAATAAGCCTATCAGTGTCTGAAAGAACAAGACCGTAGGAATTTTGGCCTGGCTTTCTTTTCCGATAAACAGAATATAAGGTATTTTCTCCCTTCTTCCAGCATGCCTTCATTGTGTCATGGTGGGTATTAAAGAGATCCAGTCTCGAGTCCCAGCAAGAGCATTGCTCATCTTTTAAGTCTTCAGCGTCAAAAAAAAAACCTAATGATTCTACATGGGCGCCCGAACTAAAAGGTAGTGAACAACAATTTGTCATCACCAAGATTTGGCGAATGGGTCCCCTGATCCCTGGTTGCTCTTTAAAAAGGGGAGTATATAAGGTATTTTCTCCCTCCTCCCAGCATGCCTTCCTGTGTGACGGTAGCACATTCGGCGTGCATTCGAGAGGTACAGGATTCGAGTCCCAGCTTGGGCATTACTAATTGTTCATGTGCCCTGCTTCTAAAATAACCTAATGACTTTACAAGACTAGCTGCGTAGATACAATTAATGCAAACCACATTCCTTTAGTAAGTTTCTAGGAAGGCATTCCTTCCTTTATCCCTCTCAGCGTTACGGACGGAAAATTCCATAAGAAAGGGCGGCTTTCGTATTCATCACACATGAAAATTTCGACCAGCTTTTAATGTATCCGATTTCCGATGGGATGTATATTGGAAGAAAAGAAATCAACTTACACAATGAAAGGATCATTTTTTCATTATAATCAAGAAAAACCTTTGTGCTTCGGCAAAACTAAACCAAACTGAATAGGTCCAATAGCTAAAGCTTTAAAAGGCGAGTTATTCAGTTTTAAATTTAAGGGATTATATATTCATTCAGTCTTGAAAATATTTCATTCATTCCAAGATTTAATGAATGCATAATCAGTAAAACAAATACGTACTAATATTTGTAGTAAAGTACTCACGGAGGTTCCTTTTTTCTTAAGCGGTTTAACTAATGGCCTTTTACACAATATCACCATCTTTCTCAATTCACTTCAAAAGTAAATTGACTTTTTAAACTAAGCATATATCTTTTAACATAAAAGCATCTATTTTGTCGTCCACGCCGGATTTTGTCATAGAATGCAGGGCATTTTTGACATTAAAAGTACCTTTATCTGCGCCTTTTCAAAGCTTTTGGAGAGTAACATGGACTATATTATGCTACTTTATCATCTTTTGTCTTTGACAAGTTGTCCCATTGCGTAAAGTATGAAGTCTTCAATTTATCTTATAAGTGAGAAAATATACACTTAGTTTTCAGTGTTGTCATTCAGCAGAACGTAAGATTTTAAATCTATCTTTCAAATTCGATCCATTCGTACGATAAAAGAACATTTTAATGATTTAAATTTTCATTTTATTTTATTACAGTTTACTTAAATGGTACAACTTTAAATGCACAACAAATTTAATTTAGAATTTTTATGAAATTTAGCAGAATTAGTTTAATTAAGATGCTTCTAAAGTTATATATTACCTACCTTGTACAAAATAGTTCGATATTTTTATCAGGACTTATTTTAAATCATGTACCTTTTAGAAAATAATTTAAATTTGTTTTCATCCGTGTTCCTGTCCTCAAAAATGAGCACAGAGTAAAACATGAATGCGATAAAGTAAAGCAAATATAAAAGGTATACTGCGAAAAAAAAGTTCTGTATCTCCCGTTCTAATGGGCCGGGTGACGAAATTCAATTGGCGTTTTTCATGTCTCGAAAGCGCGATTTAGGATATGTATTAGATTTATATATACCAGTGTTCTAATATAGGTATTTTGACACAAAATAGGACTTTTCTGAAATGTGATGCCAATTTTTTCCATATTTCGATTGCACGACTAAAATTATGCCAAACTGCCAAGTTTGTAAAAATTGCACGAGTAGTTTTTAAATAATTAGCTCTCAAAATTTTAGCTCCTCAATGATAATTGAATTTGGCATATCTTTAATAATATCTCTCTTTTTACTAAACTTTTCTGATTCATCCTTTCATATTCCGAAATTTAGGTTCATCCCAAATAAAATTCTCCAATTTTTTATGATTTATTTTTTAAATTCGTATTTTTAAATAATTTTTATAAATTTTGCGAAAACAATTTTGAATTATAAACTTTAAATTTTTTTCTCCGTCTTAAAGTAGATGTACTTCTAAGCATACCTGAAAGAAATTATTGTTTTTATTCAAAATTTCCGACGATATACGTGAATTTATATATGGGCGAGTTTTGAAATTTGGCATATTTGTTGAAAGCGATAAATAACATCAAATGTGGTTTAGGCATTTTGTTAAAATTATTTGAATGTAGAAAAGATGTGACTTTTTTTTCGCTCCTACTGAATGTAAAAAGAGAAAATGCGCCAAGATAAATTTTTGAATTTCTCAGTAAATTTCGCACCAAATCTTTCAAAATTTAATATTTAGCCGTAATTTGAGTAACGGAATATGGAAAACATAATTGTACTGTCATTTCAGAAAAAGTTCGATTTTGTGTCAAAATACTTACATTAGAAGTATGCGTATACAAATCTAATATATATATCTGATAACGCATTTTCCAGTAATGAAAAACGCAATTTGAATTTCGGCAATCGGTTCAGTAGAACGATGCATATAGAACTGTCCTATTAATTTTTTTGCGCTGTGTACATTGCCTACTGATACATAGAAGCGGAGATTATCAACAGAAATCTGATATTCCGGAAGTTGATAGAAAGTAGTTTTCTATGCTATGTAATGTTCGTAGCCGCAGTCGGTTAATATCTGAAAATATTCTTGATATCAAACGATTGTTTTCCTAAACTTAAAAAAAAGACACAAACATACAATATATCCGGATTTTTTCTGCTTAAATGGAAATCTTCATGCAATTTTCATATTAAAGGCATTTTCAGAATTAAAGAATTTATAAATGTAAGGGTAAAAAGTAAATAATGTAATATTTATTTTCTTTTATGCAAATTTTTTATGCTATTTACACTTATGTGATTAACGTCTTGGAAATGGCTACAGTCTCACTTGTTTTGGTAACATACACAAAGTCAAGACTCCTATGTAGACTTAAGCGACTTTTCACTATGTCTATTAAGCAAACAGAAATGTGCTAAAGGCGTAACAGACCTCAATGAGTATTAATTAAGAACTCAATGAGTTGACAAAAGGCACTCCTGATACTTACAAGCCAACTAGCATTTATGAGGTGAACTCATAGTAGATTTTTAAATTAAAAATAAATCTAAGTTTTATTTAGCCAAAAGTTACTCAGAGATATTTAAATGTGCAAGTTGGCTCTTAACCTACACCGGCTAGATAGCACATTCGGCAATAATAAAGCAACATAGTAGACTAACAACTAGTAACGTGGCCTTCACCAGGCAGAACAAGCTCTGTCTAAAACAATCTTAAACTTTTGCTTAAATACACGAGAGCTAAATTTTCATTATGTCAAGTAAACGCAAAAAGAGAAGTGACAGTATAGATTCGTAACATAAAATAACTGGTTAATTAACATAAATAGCTTTACTACTGTAAATAGTTTTTGCGAAAGTTACACAAAATTTCTATAGTACGTTCTTGAACATGGTATTGTTAGTGTAAATCCTAGACCTCCCAAATATTAGTTTAAAGTCTAGGACAAAAAACATTGGTCTCTGGTCATACGAGAGCGATCAGAAAATTTTTTTCTTTCATTAACATTTCAGTGATAATTTCCAAAGAGTAACAATCCCTGTAATACAATACAGAAGAAATGTTTTATAAGAATATCTTTTGACACAAATGCAAGTATACATTTAAGAAAAAGTGTATTAATCTAAAGAAATTAAAATCCAAATAACTTTGCGTTTATTTAATATTAAATTTTAAAAACCGTTTGGCGAATAACCAGTTACAGTTAAACAAGAAAAACATTAATATTGCTAAAATCTGTGCAAGTATGTCTCTTTGTAACATCATCTTCTCCGGATTAGCGAGAGGTACGAGAGAGGTACCTCTGTATTCCAAAAATTCTTAGGAAGACATTTCGACCATTCGCATTTTCGTACGGTTTTATCAACCGAAATATTAATTAAAAGCTCTGAAGAGCTAATTTTCGCACCCTGCGTGTTGCGTTTTTCGTTGAACTTCATTGCTGTTCGGCACGCAGCATCGAAGCATGTAAAAAGTGGAATTTTAAAACAGCCGTCCATCTTTACTTAGCAGAGGTAACGTAAATTTTTTTATGCGTCCATTTATTCCTCTCTCAAGATTTTTCTGTTCCTTAACAGTGTTTCTTTATGAAATTTTCTTAAAAAGCTGAAGTTAGTCAAGCCAACATAAGGCTGAATCAATTTAAGATTTTTGCAAGTCTAGAGTGAACTGAAGCTAGTGAAGTCAAGGTGAAGGTTTTGAGAATATAGAACTTATTTCATTCATATTAAAAAAATGCACGTCTATAAGGAACTGATTTCGTTCATACTGAGATGTGTTTATATATTAATGGATAATAAACTGTCATTTATTATAAAGGAAAACTTTTAAATCCAGAAAGATATCCCAAAAGTACAATGAGGGGAAAAAAAGATAGCTCTATATCAACCGTTTACTGGCCGATTGTCGAAATTCAAATTGCGTTTTCCATGTCTCGAAAGTGCGACTTAGGATATGTATTAGATTTACATAGAGCTTTTTCCTAATATAGTTATTTTGACACAAAATCGGTTTTTTTCAGAAATGACGTGTCAATTGTTTTCCATATATTTCGATTCTACGAGTCAAATTATGTCAAACTGCCAAATTTTGTAAAAATCGCAAGAGTAGTTTTTAAACTATTAGCTCTCAAAATTCCAGCTCCTCAATGTAAATTCAATTTGAGTATATATTTATTAATATGTCTTTTTTTATTACGCTTACTTGATTCCTTCTTTCACAGTTCAAGACTTAGGTTCACCCCAAATAAAATTCACCCATTTTTCTCATTTATTTTTAAAATTTGTGCTTTTAAATAACTTTTATAAAAGTTTGGAAAAAAATTTTGAATTATAACCTATAAACGTTTTACCATCAACTTGAAGTAGATATACTTCTAAGCATACCTTTAAAAATTAGAGCTTTTTATTCAAAATTTCCAAAGATATACGTGAATTTATATATTAGTGTGTTTTGAAATTTGGCATTTTTGTCGAAAGCGATAATAACATCTAATGTGGTTTACGCACTTTGCTAAAATTATTTGAAAGTAGGAACGATGTGATTTTTCTTCCGCTCATGCACAATGTAGAAAGCTAGGAACGATGTAACTTTTTTTCCGTCCTGCACAATTGAAGGGATAGGAAAATAGGTTGCCGTGTATTTAGAAGTTTGCCAAGTGAATTATTCTTGGCGCAAACTGAAAAAAATTCGACAAGTTAAATTTGTAAATTTCTCCGTAAATGTGGCAGCAAATTTTACAAAGTTTAATATTTAGGCATAATTTGAGTTGCAGAATCGAAATATGGAAAAAGATTGGTATGTTATTTCAGAAAAAGACCCATTTTATGTCAAAATATCTATATTAGAACAATGCTATATATAAATCTAATATATATCCAAAGTCGCACTTTCCAGACATGAAAAACGCAATTTGAGTTTCGTCAATCGGCCCAGTAGAACGGGAGATATAAAACTGTCCTTTTTTTGTGTGTGTGTATACAATTCCTTAAAATATTTATCAGAGTTTATTCTAATTTCTGATCTTTAAAAATGTAAAATTTATCTTGAAATTATAATAAATATGACAAAATTCAACATAATTTTTATTTTAATTACATTAAAATCAACATTTTTCATGTGTCTTATAGTTTGGGACATAACGCTGTGCATTTTCTTTTCAAGTTTACAAAGAACTTTTAAATTTTGCTTTGCCAGCAGCCGCTAATATACGTTAATATAAATTAGGTGCACCTATTTTTTTTACTAATATGAATATATGAATAACATAAATATATTATAAATATATTCATATTGTAGTTATGTTATTTAATGTATTTATATTATATAGTAATTATGTAGCATAAATATATAAATAACATAAAATATTAATAACGTAAACATAATATGCATGTTTGGAGATATTGTTCAGGTTATACGTTCAGATTAATTTAATATTACAGCAGATGAGAGTCGGGAGCGTTGCTTTGCTGCTCCACTTTCTTAGAAGTTCGCGCTCAAGCTAATCTCTGAAATGAAGACACACTACTACTCAAGATACTACTTTCTCCCAGGACAGGCAGGGTATATATAACTTTAACCTACCTTCGAGAATATTCCCGAGAAAACCGCTAAGAATGCGTTCCGGAATATTCTCGCTTCTCTATGGCGCGCCGAATGGGCGATTTCGAGCCAAATACGGCAACTATGCCTTTTCCTGTCACTAACGCCACTTTGCTAGGAAGCTATCTTACTGCAGCTGGGCATTTCGCAACAATATAAAAATTAGAATCTTACATTTAATCAGGTGTTAAGAAATTAACTTAACTACAAGCTTAATGTTTTTTGTACAAAATTACCCTTTACAGAACTACGATGAATATTTTAAGCATTTGAGATAAAAATTTTGCAGTAATATAAATGTTATAAAAAAACTTCCCTGATAAAGGAACCCCGAGTCGCTGAACCAATCGAAATGAAATTTCAGTTATTGTTATTTGAAGGTATGCGTTCAAGATCGTGATGATTTAAATCATCATGGTTATGGTTAAAGTGATCTAACTACAGCTGGGCAATTCTGAACTATATTCTTATTCTCCAATCATGTCCTGTTTCAAACTACTTTTACTATGGAAAATGCCAGCTCTAATTTCTACTTCCTGGGCTCGCCTAATCTGGTTAAGGTACTTAAAATAATTCTCTCGATGGTTCAAGCTAACGGATAGTAATTAGTTAAAGAGAGACTATCTTTTTTTAGGCTGTCGGATAAAAAAACAGTAAATAAGACTGATAAAAGATTCGACTCCATTTTCTGTTAATATTTTTATTTAGTTTGGGAAGCGAGAATAAATTGATTGTTTTCTCCTAGATACACTTTGTGATGTCTCAAGCCATAATTATATTAAATGATGTTCTGAAATTCAATATGCTTGGCTATGAATAAGCTAAGGAAATTTATTATTCATCGATGAAGTATAATTTGAGTGAAATATTATCTTAACCATTCTCATTAAGAGCATTTTAACTTAATACATTGCTCTTTTCTAGGACACATTCTTATTTTACGCGTAGGTTTCATGTAATATTGCATTACTTTATTTTTATTTATTTTATTTATTTTTAATATGTAGTTTTGGTAGACATGCGTGTCGGTTTAATTTAGAAATTCTTAAAATACAGCAGTTGTTGAAACAAACGACTTTTTTAAATTCTGTTATATTTGGAAGTTTCAGATATAACCTGTCTGAAAATTGTATACATATATACCGATCTTAATGACTGCATTTTATGTTGATGTCGTGCAGTTACCTGTATACCTGAAAAGCAGATTTGCAGCTTCTGTACATGTATGCAAAAATGCATCCGTATTCTTAAAAATTACCAGTAGTTAAATACTTTATCCCACTGGAAGAGAAATGGGCCAATGCTCAGTTTAAAGTTAGGCATAAAATGTTGCCCTATCTTGCCGTAGATCTGAAGAAAGCTCAGGCTTCGTTTCTTCAGAAAAGCGAATGTTTTAGCTCTACAGAAGAGGAACTTAATTTTTTTAGGTTTAGGCACTGTTGTATTTGGTGTACATCAAATAGAGGAAACACTTATTAATGCAGCCCAACCGGGTTAATGATTAGCGACGCTGACTGCCGTATCAAAAGGCCTGGGTTCTAATCCCGAAGAAGACATGGACCTTTGTAAATGTGTACTGTCTGTGAGGCATGGGGGATCTCTAAAGAAAAGGCTAGCGGAAAGTCCTATCGAGCGGTTGATGGTAGGGGAAGAGGGATTGGAGACCCTCGGAGCTCAGAAAGATAGTTCAGAAAGATAGGTATTTTTTACATGCACCAAAAAAAAAATAATATTAAAAAAAAAATTTGGAAGTTCCTTTTACGCAAAATGCACACAATAACGTACTCAAAAATAATGCTTTCCAAACTGTCTGCTGGGAAGCTGGTTAGAATGAACGGAGTTTTTCTAACCTTATATAGTTATTTCATAATTTTAAAAATGCAAGCAAAACAATTACTGTCTGTGTAAAAGGAAGGGTATTATTCTGTGTTTGGCATTACCATTGGTGCATTTGTATACCTCAAATTCTCTAGAGCACTGAACGTGCACATCAAAATGAGCATAGAGATGCTCCTTGCAACAATATTACAGACATAGAAGCATGCAAAATTCCCAAATCTATTGGATACCTTTTGGAACTACTGCTGGAGGAACTACTAGTGTTTACAGATTATTGTTCGCTTAACCCAGAGATGGTAAACCCGCGGCCGCCTGCCGTAGTGTGGCACAGCGGAGTTTTAGCAGTGGCACGAGAAGACTTATTGAAGTAAAAGATTTGAAAATGTAATAATATCATGTGCATCAACTCCGTCGATATATAGATACATACATAACCACATTAGAATAAATATAATAACTAAGTTTCTCTGTAAGACGTTCATTGTTACCAACGTTCATTGTTCAAAGCGAAATTATTGACTTACAGCAGCATACTAGACTGAAAAACAAATACAAGGAATTTATTGCAACTGCAAGTGAGGTAAATTATATTAAATTTTTGAAATTTGTACCAACAAGCAATTTTCCCGATTTACACGATTTTTGGCTATCAGATATTAATGTAGTTTTGGATCAACATGTTTGTGAGCAAATGTTTTCTATGAGCATAATAAAATCAAAATATAGTTCCAGATTAACTGATGCGCACCTAAAACACCTAATTTTGTTAGCATCTTCAAAAACTAATCCTAACATAGATGACTTAATAGAAAACTACACATTCAAAACTACATTGATTTAGCAGAGTGTTTAATAGTCATTAGAATAAATGTTTCAAATTATTTACTTTTGTTTCATACGTAGTCTAACTGACCGAACCTTTAAAAATGTTTATTAACAATAAAACCCTAGACTGTACGTTTGTTTTATTTATTATGTTATTTTTTTAATATCCACTACTCAGAGCTTACATAAAAATGGGCAATTTGCCTAAAAAATCAGCCTATAAATAAAATTTGTTTTCACGTTTTTATATTTTTTAGTATGTTGTTGAAGTTTTTATATTTTTTAGTATGTTGTTGAAGTTTTTATATTTTTTAGTATGTTGTTGAAGTTTTTATATTTTTTAGTATGTTGTTGAAGTTTTTATATTTTTTAGTATGTAAGTTGGAAGTGGCACGCATAGCCTTTTCTTTTCTCAGATAGTGGCACTCTTCCCAAAACATTTGGCCACCCCTGGTTTAGGCACTGTTGTATTTGGTGTACATCAAATAGAGGAAACACTTATTAATGCAGCCCAACCGGGTTAATGATTAGCGACGCTGACTGCCGTATCAAAAGGCCTGGGTTCTAATCCCGAAGAAGAAAAATGTAATTAAACACATTGTAAATGTAATGTGTACTGTAAATGTGTACTGTCTGTGAGGCATGGGGGATCTCTAAAGAAAAGGCTAGCGGAAAGTCCTATCGAGCGGTTGATGGTAGGGGAAGAGGGATTGGAGACCCTCGGAGCTTCCTCCTATCGGGCTGCTTAGCATCAAATTGGAGGCCGAACTGAGAAAAGTTATACTGTACCTCGTATGGTGCTCAAAGCTCTTGCCAACGACAGACGCAATCCTGCACTTCTTGTCACGAGGAGTGTCTGCCCTTTTTCTGATGTTACTGTGAAATAAGTGAGGTAAGTCACACGACATCAATAACAGACTCATTACTCTTTAGTCAACTAAAAACACACAAGTAAAACACACGAGATTTACCCACCTGAGGCATTAGTTGAGAACTTTCTGAGGTATATTTGCTCATATTAATGTTACAGATTGTAAAAACAGCGAAAATGCCCATACAGCCGTTCATCAGGATTCAAGCCCAAATCGAATTATTAGTGTTAAAGAAATAACATTAAATTGCCTTAAACTAAAAATAGTTCATGTAATCGCCTTAAAAGTAATAACTCTATGATAAATTTTAAAGTTTCATCCAGTCATGTTGCCAGCTGCTGCAATTTCAGGACTTATCTTGCGCAAACTATTCAATATGACTGAACGCATCTTATCTGTAAAAGCAGATTCGAAACTCTTTGTAGGGGTAATTTCATTTTTATAGCTTTCTTTATTGGCTTTTAACCTTGTTGTAGTAACACTATATTTATAGATTATATGCTTTTGGTTTCGAGAAACTTAACTTTATTGCAAACAGAAATAAGGGTCATAAATTAATAAACACTGTTTTATGGATTCTATGTAATTACGTATCATTCTTGAACTCGGAAGGATGATATTTTATGCGCAGTGGGAGATACTTTATTAGATTCTCCGCGATAGGATCCAATCAACAGCTTAGGAAATTCGGTCATTGAAAGATTCTTTAATTGCTCTAATTTGAGAAATAATAGACTCTTTAAAATACATTTTTGTTATATCCTTATTTGAGATTAACCAATTTTGTTTTCTTTAAACAATAACGATAGATTTGTTTTGTTTTCAAGGTGGAAGTCTCAATCAAAGGGAAAATGTCTACCCACAAAAAAATGAAGAAGGCTTATACCTTGTAATGCTCTTCGGTCTGTTTTGCTAAGAATATTTGCATATAAATTTTATGCTTTTTAACTAACTCATAAGGCCACGATATCCAATCATGCCCATAAAAGTCCTTATGCCACCTTTACTTCTGCAAATGCTGATCATAGACATATCATTTCACTTATCAAACATATCCTTATCAAAATAATTGAAATAAAAAATATTCGTGTTATGTCATTTTTGTATTAAAAGCGTTTTGTGAAATTATGAAATCTAGCATTCTATAGGCCCCTCTACCTCTACTTGTGTACAATTAACATTTATATTTTGTAGAGATTCATTTAATGTAACCAACAGTTAAATTTTAGTTGAAGCAACTTTCCGTTCAGTCTTCTTTTACCCATACTTTCTTGCTAGAATATTAATAAGCTAGCGCGTATGTATTCAAATAAGATAGAAGGAAGTGCTATTTAAGAGAAGGTTTTGGAAGGTGATTTTAGAACCTGTTACGCCTGCTTGAATGTCACGTTGCTATTCTGAGTCGCTAGCAACTAGATTACTGTGGCGTTGAGTGCTTCTAGTCATTAGGTTTGTTTCCGCCGACTTCTACAAGAGCCTTCCTGCGCGTTCAGTTATCCTGTGAGCGTTAGGTTAGATTTATTACATTTTATTTTAAGCTTAGCATTACCTCTTTTGAGTTAAGCCAGTAATTTTGGCTTTGTGTAAGCACAAGTGGGACCATCGGTTAAACTATATTGGTGAATAAAGGGTTCGTTACACCACCCTTCTTCTGACTTCATGTTGTAAATAAAGACCTAGGGATAATTCCTCAAACAGTATGTTCGAGCTCGTTAGTTTATTCTTCCAAAGAGAACGAGACTCTATGACTTATTTTTAAAAATAAAACACAAAATATTTGTCACCTCTGCAACAAAAATTGAATTTAATTTTAATGTTTGAGATAATGTTTAAGGTTTGTACATAAATTGAAGACCAAAGCTTTATGTTTATTTCCCACTAAAATGAAGTATCAGTTTAGAAAATAATTTCTGATGTTGAAAAATTACGTGACGAGCGTTCATTTTTAGATTATCATGAAAAGTGTTGATCGATGGACTTTTTTTAAACGAAGTTTTACTCACAGAGGAGGGAGAAAATACCTTATATATTAAGTTGACAAGGTATTTTATATTAATTCTTTAATTTGTTTCCTTATCTTCTATTTTCAGTTGGCCAATAATTTTAAAAATATACTTTAGCAATAGTATCAAGTTAATTGCATATTTTCAGAGCTGTCTCACTGAGAGTTGCGGTGTCGTAGGCCTTAGTGAATTACCTTGGTTTCTGGTTAAGACTAGGTCTAACTAGACGATGAAACGAAGGCTTCAATTATGTTCTTAATGGTTTTAAATACTTGAGTTATTTTGAAACCCAGTAAGTTAGCGAAAATTTTGTTAACTTATAACAATTTAGAATTGTTGCTAATAAAATTTTAATTTAGCTTTACATTTGTGTGTTACTGAAATTGTGTTAAATACAAATAATTTAATATACAATTTATTTTTGTAATACAATTTATTTTACAATTAGTAAATACAATTTATTTTTGTAATTAGTAAATATAAATTGATGTTAAAAAAGGCAATAATACGTAGGAGAATATAAATATGTTTAGACAGTTTAAGAAAGATGTTTAACAAAAATCTTCAAAAAAAAAAGTGAGGAATAAGAAATTTTCTTGATCAAAAGCAAAAATAACATCTAAAATTACAATGCATTTAACTAGGCAAATTTTGAAATCGAATAATTAGTATAAGAATTAAGGGAATTTTAAAATAGGAGAAAGGGAATATAAGAAACTGGTCTCTCTGTATAATAGGCAGTTCTGAAAATTTCGTTAGTTGGAGCAATGGGCGTAATTCATTAATCAAATTACTCATGCACAACAATACACGTGCTTTTAAGGAAAAGAGCTTATTTTCTTTCAATTTTGTTCATTTTTGTGCGAGGATTACTCAGTAGAAAAAAAAGAAATAGAAATACATCGTTAAAAATCTCCTCCTGTCATTTTCAAGCGGGGAAAAACCGAGTTTGATAGAAAATTATTTAAAGTAAGTTCGGCAAAAAAATACTTATTTAAAAACGCAGTGGGAAACGATTGTGTCATACATGCAATGAATCGATATCCATTTTAAAGGAGGTAAAACATGAGACGTGCGCGTAACACTGAGGTGAAAAGGAAAAAAAGTTTAACTAAAGATAATTTTAAGAAAAAGTTATGCTTAAAAGCATCGATTACTAACCAGCAAACTATTTGAATAATTTTAAAACTTAAACAAATATTTTTCACATGCTAGCAAAAAAGTTGAAAAAGTTAACGCGTCGTATGAAGGCTATTATTAATGACATGGGAAAGTAACCGAAAAAAAGAATACTAATAATAGAAATTTTTTCACAGTAATAGTTATAAGCAAAGGTATCAGTTTATACGTTTGTATGATTCAACACAAGCAGAAGACAAAGGAAATGCTATTAGGGAAGATATCATTGACAGAAAACAATAAACACTTTTTTTTCACTGGATTCTATCTGTGAAATCTAACACTGTATTCAATACAACTTTCTTTATCAGCATTAATTGAAATTTTAAATTATTTATTTTGAATCAAAATAATTTTTTTCATTGATAAAATATCATTAGCAAATTCATTGTCACTGGCTCTGGTTTTTACATAAATGACTATAAATTTAGTTCCAGTAGCAAAAATTTTATAAAATGTCTGCTTTAAAATTCTAATCACATTTTATATTTTTCCCATCATGTTATCCATTGTAAAACATTTAGAGCGCTACTCATATATGTGTTCTAAACATTTAACAAAAGATAGCCCAATCAAATACGATTGTACTAATTTTTACCAAGAATTTTTGCATGTTAAATCAACATTGAATTCAGAAATTTCTCTTAATTATTATTCTCTTTTATGACGGCCAGTAGCCATTTAAGGCTTTGGCCACTACTAAGGCCAGGAGTGATGGCCATTTTATTATGAAGGCACTTAATAGGCTGTCACTGTTTTCTCCTATCATGGGATCGACATTTTATATCCAAGCCGTCTCCGGGATTCGAATCCGGGCCTTTCGGTACAGAAGATAGAATCAGTAACCACTTTACTCTCTGAGTGGCATTTATTTAAATGTAAAAAAGCAGAATATGAAGGTAATATATCATTCAAACTTTAGAAACATGATAATAATTTTCTAAATAAGGAAAAGTTCAGTTCTGAAAAAAAGTAAAAGCATCTAATTCTCTAATTATTTGTCTCCATTGGAATATCAGAAACTGTGGCATTTTAATATAATAATGCAATGTAAAATTAATTAGTCGAGTTCGTTTGCTACATTAATGTGTAGAGTAGGACTGCCCCAAAGAGCAAAAGATCTTTTCATAGAATTCCAGCCTTACACGTCATAGACTTCTAATTAAAAGCTACTCCAAAATTGTAAAGAAATTGGAAGAATAAAACTAAATTAAATTCTAAACTAAATAAAAAATATAAATATTAAGCGACTAAATAATGGGATGCAAAATTTTTTTAATGACTGAAAAATAAATCTTTTTCTTGTAATTTATGGAAATATATGTAAATATCTTTTCACGTCATAAATTACATGAAATAAATATTCTCATGTTACTAATCACATAACTTCTTATAAATGTATGAACATAGAATATGCTAAATAATCTTTTTCACGTTTTGCTTTGTTTTTCTGTATTATTTTATAAATATTATGTGCACTAAATAATGTGGAATTTCCCATCATGTAACATGAAACGTCTGAAGAGAATGAAGCTCTGCCAGAAAAATAAGGTTACGACGACAAATCTATTTAACGTTGAGGTAAATGGCTATCTCGCTAAATTGGCGAGATATCGCCAAGCTGGCGATGGTTTTGGCGACTAATTTTTATTGCCAAATTCACCGAGGCGCCAGACTGAACGACAGTTATTCGGCATTTTGATTCGGTCACTGTATAAATGTAACTGGTAATTGATCCCTATATGTAACTGCAACGTATCCGACGTTTATATGGAATTTTAACCGTATATGCATTCCAGTAATTTCGAGAAATGGAAGGTACTAGAGATTTTTAGGCGGGGGGCGGAAACTATATAAACCGGAGAGAGCATCAGTTGTTGGTTTTTGTTTCAGAGCAGACTTCGGAGTAATGAGAGATCTCCGTGCGAGCTTCGCCCTTTGAAGCAGTGTGCTTCACGTTACTAGTAGTTTGAAGTGTAAACTACTGATTGTGCTATGTCCTACTGAGAAAAGCTGTACGAGTACGTTTGTAGAAAGTTTCAGAAGTGTAAATCGTTTCTTTTGAGAAAAACAAAATTATCAATTTATTGTCGGTTCCATGTTCCTTTAGTCCATTACGAAACCATACGTACGTAACAATATATTTAATTCAAAAGTCTGAAAATTAATAAAGCTTTTCGTGGTTTATGCTCGACTAGATGTTTGAAACGCTGAGCTAAAAAATTTCACTCTCCGATGAACTGCATTAGAGAACAGTGCTTTATCTTGCTTAAGATTAATTTAATTTAATTCTTATACCCATTTATTTGCAAGTAAGTATTTACTATGGGAAATAAGGTATCAGAGACGCAGATAAGATTGAGATGAATGCACTTCCGAATCTGAAGAAGATGAAGATATTTTATCTCAGTCAGTATCCGTAGTCTCCTTTTTTCACATTTTGCATTCATTTGCATTTTCCATTTGGATCATTGCTTTGTTGAACTGCAAGAAGCAACTGATTCAGATAACTAGACTTTCGGGGTATAAAGTGGTGATAATTTGAGTTCAATTGCGTACGTATACATATATACTATAGGGATATAATAATTAAGTAATTAATTAATAATCTCTTTTTGAACCAGAAAAAGTAAAAGAATAAAATAACGCAATTCTTAAGAAACTGGATAAAAACAGTGATGAATTTACGTAAACTAAAACTACAAGCAACTGCAAAATTAATAGTAGAATTACTACATATAAAATTCATAAAAGGTGAAAAATTACAGATAGAGAACGTGAATTCGCAATTTTACTAAAAATATGTTGAAACTTCTACAGTTTTACTTCATGGGAGTAGAATTAGGATGCAAAATTCTATTGATCGCTTCATGGTATTTGGGAACTTTCAAAAGTAAATTATCTTTCAAAAGAATTGAAGCTCTTTTTTGCTGTTACTTTTTAACATAAGAAATCATTTTTTCAAAATGCTTTACTTTAAATTAATAGAAAATCTCGCTTCTAAATTTTTCTAAATTAATTTTTTTCTCATAAAAATTTGGAAATTACGTATGATTACAAAACAACTTCTTTCGAAAGCCTGCGTACATCGCTTTAAATTAGCAACTTGGTAATTCAAAGAGAGAGAAATGTAAAAAACACCAATTACTTACGTTTCAGATATCGATTTAAAGTATTATTCGCAAGCAACTAAACAGGTATGTATTTTTAAGAAAATTGAAATTTTTAACAGAGTCTTAAAAAAATCTGTATTAATTTTTATTGCGATTTATGTATGTACACGCGAATAACATTTATTTTCTAACTTATTTTAAGAACGGACTAAATGAATAATGTATTTAAGATCAATGTTTATGAAAGTCCGTAATGAACTTTCAGGGTTATTTGTGCGTAAATAAAGACATAAACGTTTTCAAGATTTGTTTTTATTAAACCAATTTATTTTATTTAAAATCTTAAATTACATTATGCCATCTCAGTTTAAAAATTCAGCAACTCAGTTCAGGTAATCGGCTTTGCTGTTTTGAGAATTAATTGAATAGTGAATTAGCAGCTATTGACAACATTACGATGCTCAAATGTGTGTCTCCATTAAAGGATTTACTCGTAACGTTTAGCAACCTATCATTTTCCAGGGCATTTAAATTGAGAAAATTCCAGTTGATCTCATTAATCCTTCAATAGCTAATTATTCGTTTCCATATTTATAAATTTATATATGCTTGCTGTTCAGAAACTAATTTCCGAATATACTTTGAGTTATAACAATTCTTTCACTTCCTGTTGTCTGTATTTTTCTTGAAATGATTATTTCTTTTTCGGTAGTTTCATCGTTTCCTGGGAAGTGATTATAAACTATGTATACTACAGAAAATAGCAAATTCTAAATAAGATGTAAATATAATACATAATATAATGCAGTATAAACCTGGAAGTTTTACTGGAAACGGGTATATATTGTGCGTTTTTTATACGGTTTTGTGTAATTTAGAATTTTGCTTTGTTAGTTTGGGTTAAATCTTAAAATTAATATTTGGTTCCTTTTTTTGACAAGATTTTTTCATATTTTTTTGGAGATAGATAATTTTGACAGCAAAGTATTACATAGGAATGTTTCAAAGTTTGGCGTATTTATACCATATATTACTTATAATATTGGAT
>KK118077.1:95749-107260 GCA_000611955.2 Stegodyphus mimosarum | reverse complement strand
TCTAACTGAGAGAAAAATGGCTTTAAGTAAGCTCCTAGAATGTTCCCAAAAATATAAATTAAATTTTTCTCCATAATATTCCAGCCTTCTTTGGTGGTTTTAATATCCTATGCAGCACGTTTCATGTCGCTTATGTTTTGTAAGAGAGAGTGGTGAAGTAATAATGACAATAATCTTGATAAGTATATTGCCTTACAATAGATACATTCCTGTCAGTGCCCTCGGCCGTAGTAAGAAGAGACAAAGCACACCTAAGGAAGTTGTTGAATATCATCCATTCATTTGTTTTATTAAGTCTTTCACATAACTATGGACTATTGTTTAAAACCACCGGGAAAGGAATGTGTGAATGACTATATGATCGGCGATATGGTTTGATCTTCGATGTGAATCTACTGTGGTTACCACATATGAAATATCTAAAAGGCAAACGTGGAAGAAATTGTTAGTAGATCGACTTGTATGATGAGGCTCTCAAAGGATATTCAAAAGGAATTGTACCAAAGATCATTATTACGAATGGCAACTTACGGTTGCCATGCTCGTGGGTTAATCCATTTGCAAGAAGGAGGAACAAGATTCCTCAAATTCAAAGACCCATACAGTTGGCTCTCTCAAGGCGGTACAAGACAGCTTCTACTTCAGCTGTCCATTTTATAACGGATTTATCACAAATAGAATTACAATTCAAAAGTATGGTGACACTATAAATGGAAGTAGCACTCGCGTACTATATTCAGTCCAGTTCAAAAGCGAAGGAGTGGATATACAGATCTCTAAATTACTTCAACACCCAGGTACATTACACACGTACCATTGGAAACTAGACTTACCATCTAACAACGAACAAAAATTTATACAGAGGGTTCTAAACCTTCGGAAAGAGTTGAATTTGCATTCTGTATCTGTAGAAACAGAAATGTTTTGACAGTATTTAAATATAAAATAGATTATTGATGTTCAGTGTTTCAAGCTGAATTACATGCCATAAAAAAGGCACTAGCATTTATCATACCCCTCTACATCGCTATTTCAGAGTACACAATCGGTATAATATTCTCTCATGCAGCCTTCTTACTGTGTTCGTACCAAGACCTTCACATTAATTTTCTACCATAGCAGGTTTCAAAATAGAAGAGAGATATATTGTTGAAGAAAACAGTCACCTAATCTAAATTTTATTTTTTTCTGAATTAAATGCAATAAAATCCAAGAGTAATTAATATTGTCAAGCTAATGAAAATTAAATAAATTTTAAAGTTCGACACAGAAAATTAGCAAGATTGGAAATTAAAAACATAGCATCTAAAGTGGAAGCAGATTTCCATTGGATAAAAAAATACTGCAAATGAGAATGTTGATGAATAAGTTAAGCAAGAAATCTAAGTTTGAACTCTCCCGGAAATGAAGATTTCGAAGAGCAGCTTTATCTTCTTTTAAGTTAGACGTTTTATAGGAATGGCAGAGAAGATGTGACAACTAAGACATCAGTCGGATAACATATCAGTTAATCTAAAAGTTAAACCATCAAGATTAATAAGTGAGACAGGACATTGCGTATTTCCCACATGTTTCAACATGTATAATATAAAGCGAGCATGTTTCCTATATGGTCTTACTAGAACAGCCTATGTTTTACAGCTTTAAGAATTATCTTTTTTTTATTTTTTATATATTTTATTATCTTTGTAATATTTTTATGGACGTAAATTCATAATTAATTGCATCTGATACACGTATAAAAATGTAAAGGGAATCTATCTCTCATAAATTTCCTGTTTATTGTATCTGTTTATTACATTACTTATGAGAAACTGTTTTATTTTTGAATTCTTAATGCTTGAATTTGTATTACTGTACCACTTTATTGCATCACATTTGAGCAAAAATTCTTTTTTTGAATTTTCATATTTGAATTTGTAAAATGTATGTGTAATGAATTTCGCACATGTTGTACGCATTGCTAATTTAGTAATAATAAAGAGTCTGGCAACCGCAATAAATCTATCCAGACAGAGATATTCAGAATATGTACATTCAAATTTAAATACTCAAAATTATAAGTTTCCTTTTTCTTTAGCCATTTACTCTGATACATCTATTAAGAGGTGATGACCGTTTCTTCTATATCTTGTTGTATACCAGAAAGGAAGATTAAACATGTCGATCAGTAAAAACAGGTAGCATTTGTCATACCGCCCTGCATGGCTCTTTTAGGGAACACGGTCGGTATAACATTCTTTCGTGCAGCCTTGTTACTGTGTTGGTCCCAAGATCTTCAGATTAATCTTCGACCATCACAGGTCTCAAATAAAAGAGAGATATATTGAAGAAGACACTATTCCAATCTAATTTTTATTTTTTTTTCAATATATATGTATAAAGAGCTTAGGATAAATGTAACACCATCGCTGTTGTCGGATTCATAGAGCAGAAGCACACAAGTGCCTTCTGATAGTTTGTATAGATACTACAAAAACTCTTGAGCCCCATATGAAATGCGAATATTCTGGAGTAAGGAAGTTCTGGAGTATATACAAGGAGTAAGTATCAGAAAGCCCCATTCTAAGAACTGCCTGAGTAGAAAGCATCAAGCCACAGCTTGCTTTCTTCTTCGTTCATAACTTTTCTCTCTACTGAGCTACGTAACGTTGAACAATGCGATATTTCGACCTGAACGGGTATTGCTCTGTCAAACAATAAACACACATGCCGCCCAGATGGGAAATTGGTTACTGACTTGACTACCGTATCGAAGGGTCCGTGTTTGAATATCGGAGAAGGCATGAACGTTTGTAAATACATAGTGTCTGTGCGGAATTGGGACTCTCAAAAAATGCGAGAACACCGAAAGTCCTCACAAGAGATTGGTGGTAGGGAAATAGGGTTGAGAGACCCACGGACCTGTTCCCAGGGGTGCGTTCCTTCAAACTGGAATAGAACTGAGCAAAATCGAATTGTTACCTGCATGGTGCTCAAGGCTCTGGCTAACGACAGATGCAATCTTGTAAATTTGTGGACTTGTTCTGATTCAGACAAGAGAGATTTTTAACACCAACAACATAAAAAAAAATTCTGAATTAGAGAATTCTGCTCTTTTTTTTTTTTCAAAAAGTAGCGATATGTGAAATGCAGAGCAATTCAAGGTACTTTACTAGCAAAACCACAACATTTAATTCAATTCCAGAATTCTCACGTGGCAGGAAGAATTGCATTCGAACAGTCTTGTATACTATTTAAGTTCCTCCACATGCTTTTGATATTCAGTTCTTAAACATTTTATTATTTGCATGGCTTATCTACACGTATAAGTCCATCAATTTGCATAATTTCGCAGTTTTGCTTTCTCGTTTATTGCAATCTTTGTATTCCTCGGTGTTACTGTACAACTGTTTCGGCTACTAAAATTTCAAAACCGTTAAATTTTCCATACCTGCTAAACTCCCACAAACATTAAAATGTGTGGAGTGTTTTACTTTTCTATTGTTATTCTTTTCCAAGAATGATTATCTATGGTGTGGCAAATATCTTCGACAAACACAGTTTAAATGGTTCTGCACGAATGCGTTTTGCTCCTATGTTAGCAATACTACTGAATATTCCTACTATACTATCGATGGCTTTTTCTCATTCTTGGAAGAGTAGTTAGGAATGGTTGAGTTGAAAATACTTAGTTAAATCTTAGAAGAGGCGTAAAAAACTTAGAGAGGTTTTATTACTACTGACTCATCATACGAGAAATACGTAAAAAGGATTTGTTAGCAAAATATATGTTTGCAAATCAAGTTTGAGTTCGAGGTCTCCTCAAAACAAGAATTTTCTAAGTATTGTATTGTTTTAAATCATATATACACATATCATTTTTGACTCATGCCTAATTGGCTACTTTTGTTTATTTGTACATTTGCTTTACCAAGTTTTTTAAAGGTTACTCCTGTTTTAAATTTTATGGCAGGCGCGTCGGGAAAAGAAGCGATCAGAATTGAGACCTACGGTATTCTGTAGATTATTATCTATTTTTGTCTGTTAAAATTTTTTCGCTTTTGTCTCAATTATTGTCGTTTGACGAAACTTGTAATGGAGTTTACCTATGTATGAGCTGATGTAGTTTTTCCCTGACAAGTCCACAAAAGCTCGACGTAGGATAAATTGCCATTTACTGCCATTTTTTGTATTTTTTCTGGTGTTTTAATTTTAATTTTGATTGTGCTTTAAATGTTTCTTACGTGTTACAAAAATTTTTAAACGTTGATTTTCTTAAATGCCAATATTTAGTTTTCAGTTTTTTTTTTTGCATTATTTTTTTGAGTAATTTTGTTCAAGTTTTTTTAAACCTTGGAACTTAGGTATCAAATTTACTTTTAGGCGATTGCCTTTAGAATTTTTCTCTTTTTGCAAGGAACATGAATATCTAATTTACTTTTAGGCAATTGCTTTTAGAATTTTACTCCCTTTACTTGGCTTTAATTTAAATTTTGCAGATCAATGTGCAAAATTCTTGACCAAAAGATCTCTTAGTTCTTCTACTACTTTCTATAAACATTATATATATATATATATATATATATACATACAATATGCTACTTTAAATCATATATATTTAACATGCTACTTAAAAATAATACAAAAATTTCCTTTCTTTGCTAATTTAGAACACTAGATTAAACTGCAAATGATTCAAGATTTTGTTAATGATAACAAGCGTGCTCTTATTAAAATGTTTTTCCGTTCTATAAGAGAGATGTGCTTATTTAATTTGAGATGGCATTAATATTACCATTTTTTGAACTGAGTATAAGCATTTTCGATGAATATTAATTGAAGGGAACATATCAAAAGGAAAGCTTTCGAAAACATAGAAAATGAGGATAGAATCTGTTCTAGCTTTGGGCCCGTTAGCTGCCGAGCAGCAAATTGGTTGAACACTGGTAGTTCGACCGGAGTTCGATTTCAGACCTGCCTGCTTCAGGGGTTTCGTGGTTTTCTTTTCTCTAATTGGATACGAGCCAGTTCTTCTGAAAATTCTCCCTCCTCTTAGTCCTCGTGTGCTTTGCTATAATTAAATAAAATAATCCAAACCTTTTGTGTTTTCATTAAAATTAAGAAATTTAGATAATTACGCTTTTATAAATTTAATACAAGGCTTAATGACGATTTTCAAGTTATTTATTTGACGTATCCTAAATGTAAAAGCTCTGGCAAGATTAAAAAAAGCATCTTGTTTGAAAGCTGTTGCATCTGTCCAGCAAATAATTTTCCCCAACCAAATAATGAAAGATTTCTTTCCAATATGCCCTCGTTTAGAGGATGCGCCTGAATAAGTTACGGAAGAAGTAAGGTTGAATTTCTTTTTTCTTTGCTTCCCGGAGGGAAAAAACATGTTGAAAACTCCTCGTAAGCAACAAATTTGAAAGGAAAAGGAGATAGAAGTTACTCTGGTAGAAAAAGGAAACAGCTAGTTTTATATCTATTTTGTTTTTCATTTTAAAAATGTAGACACAGGTTCCCGAAGTTCATTGGAGAAGTTTGAACTTTCTCTCTTTCCCCGTGTATAAGTTTGTAGCTGCACGTACACTAAATTTGCAACTTCCCGAGGCTGAGTTTGTTTGGGGTGATTTTAGTTACCTAGCGATTCTTGGAAAGGTCATGCATATTTGGGGGATCGATGGGTAAAAATGCAAATATACCTGTCTTGTCTGGATCCTTATTCAAATAGCCTTCTGTTTCAATTTCCGTGTGGGGAAAGGTCAAAGTTGAGATGTCGCAATTTATTTGAAATTATTCTGTGGAAGGCAATAAATTAAACTTATATCCATTCATACGGACAGATGCAACGATACTGATGGTATTACAACTGTTAGTTTAAATTACTTATACAAAAGCAGCCTGTCTTTACTTGTTTTCATCAGCGAGCAAAATCCTTAATAATAACTATTTATTTTTATAGTTTATGATATATCATTTCCTGACAAAATATGTATTGGGAAATGAATTGCGAAAAACAAGTCCTTCGTATTTTAATTCATATTAAAAGACCGCGCTGCGAAAAATTGCAAAAATTATAGAATTTATTACGTATGCACCCTTTCCTTTTTTCCATTAAGAAGAAATTATATTAGACTATTATATGCTTTATGTGGACACGTTAAACTTTTAAAATAGCTAAAATTTGCTTTAGTGATGAAAATATTAATTTGTCGTATTTTGTTCTGAAACTGCACATCAATTCTTAAATTCAGCAGTGGTCAAGAGTTTTGTTTTAGCCACGCTAAAGAATAAGTTAAAACTTGAGAATAGATTTGATATTTGGACTATATTGGTATCATTTAATGACGTCTTTATTTTCTCTTAAGCTCTAACTGACAGTTTTAGATAGAAAGGAGGCAATATTAGGGTCCTATTATTGTTAGACTATTTGCTTTCAAGCTGTCAGAAGTAAGAATTGCTTTAAATTACGTTTATGAGATTTACTTAAGTTGCTTAATCAGTTACTTTGTGTTTAGAATCTTTATCCTCACTTCTTTCTTTCCATTTTTCTGCCAGAATGCAAATTAGTTCACATGTGTATAAACCTTATTAGTTTTACTATCTAGTTAAGAGTTTCCGTTTTCGTTGCATTACTTTGTACAGACATTAAGTTACTTTAAGGTAGGAGACCGTAAAAATGAGCTTTGGCCTGGCTGGAACTCGAACCTGGAATACGTTCTGAGTGTGCTAACCATTACACCACGAAGGTATGCAGAAAAAAGGGAGAAAATACCTAATATAGTCTCCCCTTTTAAAGGGCGATTCGGGATTAGGGAACCTAATTGCCAAATCCTGGTGGTAAAAATCATCATACTCCACCTTTTAGTTCGGGCGCCATTATAGAGACATTAGGTTTTTTGAAGCAGGAACACATGGTAAATGAGCACTGCCCTCGCCTGGACTCGAACCTGGACCTCTCGAATACGCGCCGAGTGTGCTAGCCTTTACCCCACGAAAGCATAGAGGAAGGAGAAACAAAATACTTTATATACTCCTCCTGCAGAAAGGAAGGAGAAAATAACTTAAAACATCTTGCTGATAGTCTGAATTCATGCCCGTGAAGTCCGACCCATATTCGTAATTAAAATTCTCTGTGTAACCTTTGGCTATTAGATATTAGAATTTAATTTTACATTTGAATTTCTACCTTGATTGCCTGCCTTACGTACTAGTGCATTTGCAAGTTCTGGATGCATCTTCTGTTCATCTATTTCAGTTTCAAATGAAAAGGGTGTTTCACATCCTTCTCTGTACTTTGATTTTAGATATACCAAATAAAACACTCACCTTAAGTATATAAAAAATTTGGTCACAATTTGCAGCAGTGAAAAAGACGTCAAACCTTAAAAAGATTATTGATTTTACTCATTGCAAATAAAACAGCTTACTATGCACCATTAAGTCTATGCGTAACTGCAATAGGACTTTAAGAAATAATGCAGTTCTCAGAAATTTGTTCGCATGCTTATCCCTATGTATACGGGAAACTGCATATGGTTTCCATGTTGTTCGCGTGTTTAACATGAACACATATTAGTTTCCGTTAACAGGTCTCCCAAGAAGGCTATCCTTCCTTAGTAACATTTTGCGTTTCCTTAATGAAATAATCAACTAATAAATATTGTCTTCAGTGTTCTTCAAACTAGTTATTCTAATTTATCTCCAAAGCTAATACATATACAACTTTTAAAGGTAAAAATTTTCGTTTACTTTTATTCCACTTCTTTCACCCTTTTGTCGTATCCGAATCAGATTTCTCTGTGCTCGTGAAATACAATGCCGTTTAAAAATTTCGAAAGTTTAACCATTCACAGTTTTATTCTGCGCAAATTCTATTATATTAATCCGCAGATCTTACTAATTTACATCAAGAGTGAAAAGAAAGTACTTTTTTTCAAATGACACTGTCAGGACTGAGTGTTCGGTGCAAACTCTTGACGAGCATATTCGTTAAGTAAACTAAGTTCTGATCTTGAACAGGGAGCTGAATGCAGCTATGTTCTGTGGTAGAATACTGTGATTAAGTGGTAGAATAACTACACGTAAGAAGGATTTAAAATCCTCTTTTATTAGACCACAGTTATATACAGCCACTTCCCAACTCGGGAGGATAACAGAAAATAATGACCGCACTTGGGTCTAAACTGAACAATCAAATAATTTAAACTAAAGGTAAGTAGAAATTTATGTAGTCGTTGCTCACAGAGCTATAAACGCGAGATTGGCCTCTATGCTAAAAGGTGCGTAGCAAGATTTAACTAATACTAACGCACTTAGATCTACTTCAATAAGTAATAGAGTAACAACGCTAAGGCTTAGAATTTAAATACTAGCTAGTCAGGCGAACGTCGAACAGAGCAGCAGTGATCTGAGACTAAAACTCTCACACCGAGAAGTTCCTTGCTAACGGTTAAATACCAAAACTTGGCTCCACTTCAAATTAGTATAAAGCTGAAACGCGCGCTCATTCTAACGGGAAGTTGAAATAAGAAATCATAGGAAAGGGGAAATTAAAATAAAACTTTGTTAGTTTAAACTAAAACCTTACAACACTAGAAATGAACGCCATATTCTTCCGTGCACAAGTCCAGAGGACAATATAGTTGATCGGCCATTCAAAATGCGATTAAAATATCAGGATTAGCTGTTTATGATGTTATGTCGCAGATATTTCATCTTCTATCACACTTTTCACACAGCAGACATCCGTTTTAGCATACGACTCATGGCGTCTGATTGGCGTTTATTCCCACCTGTCACTCACTGTGTTTGGTAATTCCCTTTTACTGTGCATTAGCACTTAAGGTCAAACAGATTGGCAACAAATAGCAGTATTTACAAGTGGTTTTAATCATTTGTTAGTTTATTTAACTGAATATTGCATGAGGATTCTCTGGCTAAGAAACTGATTCTCTTCGAGAATTTTCTAAGGAAACTGACTCAGATTCCAGTTGCACATCGAGAAATCGCGAAAACACACATACAACTAGCACATTTACTAGAATTGGAGTCTGAATCGAAGTACCAGTATTCAATGGTTTTACCCTCTCCTCCAATACTGAGTCATTTTGGTTGTTATAGCCAATAAGATTTACATAAAGACTACGGAGACCTATCAGCCACATTATATTAAAGAGGTTTTCATTTTGCATAGAAAGATATATAAACTATTACATAGGGGCACTTGTGTGCACTACTGGTTTCGAAGACGCCATTAGCACCCTCCTCTTTTACCGAATTTTAACTTATATATTCAAAGGGTTCAACTCAACAATTTGAAAGCGAGCAGTGCAATACAGTACGGAAAAAAAAAACATTTTTATCTCCAGCGGGCAAGACTATCTGTCGGAAATTCTAAAGATATGCTGTTTTTCAATATTTTGTTGTTAATTCAATTTTATATGATGTAAGTGCAAAGAATGTGATATTGATTACGTAAAATTAACACATAAAAACCTTTCTAGTGAAAGGACCAAAAAAAAAGAACTTTTGCAAGCCATCTTACTAAGAAAACTCAACATGGATATGATGAACTAAGAAAAGACTAAAAAATAGAAAAATACATGCTAGCATTTAACGCTGAATCGGGAATTTTAAACATATGCTACCGTGCTGCTCTTTAAAGTGCTTCTGATATTGCTGTTGAATTGTATATGGCGTAAGTGCTAAGATAATGATGCTTAATAATAAAGCTAAAAATACAAAAAAAGTATGAGTTAGCAGGAGTGAGTAAGGAGCAGACTGGTACACTGCGAACTCAGCAAGAGTGTAAGAAAACTTGACAAACACTTTGGAAGACCGTTAAATTTGAAAGCTTTAAGTTTTTTTTTAAAAGTACTTTTAAATCTGTTGCTAGTGATCGACGAATATTTTAGACTATCTGCTTGATATGATGGTATTAAGCGATTACTGTTGTTTAATGTGACTGCTCACCCGCTACTGCTCTGAGCTCTCCTTAACGAGGCAGATTAATTACTGATGCCGAGCTAGATGTTCTGTATGAAGCTAATTTCCTGTTAGTGATTATAGAATAGTAGCTAAATTTGAGAAAATATAAGTGACCTGGCAAACAGCATCGCGTAACAGTTTATTAATTATTACGTTGCTCTCATTTCTTCAAATTGAGTTATTTGAACTAAATATTTTATATGCAAAGCATGTTTGCCTTGTTCTTGTAGTTTATTTGCTTAAAACGGTCTATCAGCTCAATATACAACTTTTGAACTAAATGAATTAATTCATCTCTTAGTAATTAATCATTTGGGCTGTTGTGTAGATTTTTTAAGTCTTATTTTACAGTGCTTATTAATTTTATTAATTTACAGTGAATAGTAAAATTTTAATGTTCATGTTAGAGATGTAATTTTTAAATTATACTGTCGCTAAATTATTTCTTTTGATTTGGGTAAAATTTCTTTAAGTTAGCAGAAAGCGATAGCCTGTTTTTTGTTCTCACGGGAGGAGAATTTTGGGGTCAAGGGTCAGCGACCAGCTGCACTTTTTTCGTCCCCTTTTCTTGAGGGGACGAACTTGTGTTTTTTTTTTTTTTGTTCAAAGGCGATCCGCTTAGCGGCGCCGATTCTTGATAGAATTATGAGGGTGCAAAAATTTGGGATCTGTCTGAAGAGTCGCATCGTTAACAGATTTACTACTTTGTTTTTGAGTTCGAAAAATAAGGGGCTTGTCATTGTGAAAGGATAGGACTGATTTTCTTAGAATTTTGTTGGGTATTTATTGGTCTGCTTCTAGTGGTTAGGAGGGTTACTGTTTTGTGTAGCATTGGTCAGTTTTAATTTTATGGATTTTTTTTAACCAATAGTAATTATAGAGGCGGTGCACTTTTTGAGCGTCACGAGGTTTTAAATTTGGTCGCTCCCGTGGCAAGCGGAACTTTTTCAAGATTTTGTCAAATTTTAAGAGTCCTTTTTGAGGGGAGAGAGAGGGCCCGGCGGCCCCTTCTTGGGGTTGTCCGTGCGAGAATTGGCCCGAGAACGATGCGGGCTCCCATCGTATCGTCGTTGGCGAATCCTTTCTGAAAGTCTGCGGCTATGTCCTATTCTCACTGATGTTTTTCCTTGAGGAAAAATAATGTGATTTAAATGCAGATTACTGTGACTTGCGCTTATCTTCAGCGAGAACATCATTCAGAAGTCGGTGAACTTTCACCTACAGATTACTGCGGCTTCCACTTTTCTTTGTTGAGATCATCATCGAAATGTTGGTGGACACTCATGTTAAGTTGGACCTCCTTGCATGCAGAAGGACTGTATCCATGAGGAAGTTTTCCCCAACGGCTGAGTTCGCAAATTGGTACAGCATTGATGAAGAGAAATTTTTGAACTTTTTTTACGTGCGTTGCGTAGACAATTAGGGAGACGAAATCCGGACAGGAATTTTTCTCCACCCATTGATGAAGAGAAATTTTTGAACTTCTTTTACGTGCGTTGCGTAGACAATTAGGGAGACGAAATCTGCAGGAATTTT
>KK118077.1:65243-75637 GCA_000611955.2 Stegodyphus mimosarum | reverse complement strand
TTCCCTTCTGTAAGATATAGCTATGTAACGATTTACGCTATTCATCCATTATTTAACCACGAATGAATTTGTTGTTAATAATTAAGTTTTAAATAAATTTAAAAAGACAAAAAGCTCGGAAACGTTACAACTCTTTCATATATGCTGCTAAATTAAAATACGTAGGTTTAATATACCCCGATTTATATTATACAGTAAATATTTTTAACACCATTCTTAGATTTTAATTTTTAAAAAAAATTGATTAAAAAAAATCAGTTTATTCCATTTATAATTTGCAGTATCATTAATTTGCTCAATTATTATTTTATTGTCCTTCCCTTCAGTTCAAAACATAATCCAATTGTTCGTTCATAGCAGCAACGAGTGGTGTTAATAATGCAAAAGAAAATACAAAATAATTTTAAAAAAAGTTTAAAATTCATCACATTTTCGATTATAAACAAAAACCGAAAAACCAGAAGCACTGTAGCAAACTGCAAGATATAGGGTGGCAAAGTATGCCAAAACCAAAAATAAAAAATGAAATTTATATGTTCCGCAACATCGTCATCAGGGGTTTGTTGCAACGAAAATAATAAATAAATAAAACAGCCTCTTTCTGATCCGACAAAGACACAAATTGAAATTTAAATTTTAAGAACAGTCTTGGAAAAATAATAAAAGTAATCTGAGTTTTATCAGTTCGACCTCTACATGCCGAACAAGTAACAGTAAACACTGCAAAAAAATTGCAACATTATAGCAGCAAAAAGATAAAAAAATTCAAAAAGTAGATAATTTTATAAAATTATTTTTGAGTAGATCGAATCACCCCCCCCCCAAAAAAAAAACTCCAAATCACCCCCCCCCCAAAAAAAAAACAAAATTCCAGAAATAATAATCCAGTACTTGAAAACAAAAACACATGCAAATTTTAAGCCAATATTTAAAAAAATTAATGCAAATTCTGAAAACATACAGCCCGGGTTAAATAAAATAGCATAAATCATAACAAAACAATAAAGCTTTAAAAAACTTACAATTTTAGTGAACAGAGTCCGAAAATATACAGCCATAATATGTATATAAATTATTTTGGATATAGATTCAATATGAGAAACATCTTTAGGATATGTTTTCTTCGTCCCTTTATTATACATCAGTTAGCGCATACAGATATTATCTATTTTAGTATTGAGGCGTTGTATCAGTAAAATATTAGGTTTGCTGAAATCTTTAAACAGTGAAAATCTAAATTTGTTTTTGTCATAATTTAAATAATGCTTCGCTCAACAGAATTATTACAGCTACTGAGAAATAATTATGCATTTTAACAGTTAATATGTCTCGAAAGAAACAAAAAGGTGATAATGAGACCAACAGATTTATCGAGCGTCAGTGTTCTTCTGCCTTTTATAAATAATGTTAATATCACCGAAAATTACTGTACTTAGAATGAACAAAAAAAAATCCGTACACAACTTTTTAAAACTCGTAAAAACTTACAAGAAGAATTTAAGTTAGTGCTTATGAAAAAGGAAAGTTAAATTTATGATTAATGTGCTTCATAAAATTTGTTGATACAAATTAAGGTCTATTTTTTGATACACATTTCAAAAGCATTATAAGGCATTTCTCCTGAATAGCATGCCTTCGTGGTGTTATGGTTTGCACACTCGGCGCACATTCAAGATGTCCGAGGTTTGAATCTCGGCGAAAGCATAGCTCATTTTTCATGTATCCTGCTTCGAAATAACCTTATGACTCTACAGTGGCGCCAAAGCTAAAAAAGGTGACAGATGATGATTCTCAACCATCAGAGTTTGGGGATTGTGTCACCTCATCCCCAATCGCTATTTAAGAGGGGGAGTATATAAGGTATTTCTCTTGCATTCTTAGCAATCCTTCGTGGTGTAATGGTCAGCACACTTGGAGCGAATTTGAGACATCTGAGTTCGAGCCCCGGCGAGGGCATTACTCATTTTTCATGTCTCGTGCTTCGAAATAACCTAATGACTTTACGACATAACTAACGAATTTTTTTTAAATCTCAGAAGAATATGCACTAATTGCTTTTTGGAAAATTAAGAAAATTTCTTTTGCGTTTTGATGATTTTCGTTTCCAACCTTTCTTAACTTTTCATTCCATCGTTTAGAAAAAAACATGGCTCTTACTTTGTGAGATTTATTATTTAAATTATTCACTTATTTATAAATTCAGCCTTTACTGCCAGTTCTGCTTTCCGTTTCCTCACCAGAGTTTCCAAACTGATTTAGAGAGTATTTAAACTGAGGTTTTTGTAATCTGATTGCAAGCGTGTTTCTGCCCCTCATTGCCATACTACATAGTTCTTTCCAGCTTTGATAACTTTGTAATTAATTATTCGGCTTTGCGTTATTGCTGCCAACATTTACACTTAATACTCCGGTTAGAGTTTTTGATCAAGCTTATATTTAAATTTAATTGTGTAGTCCTTGACTTTTCGTTTACGTTTTAACTTTGAATTTCGCTATTACTTTTATACGAATTACAGACACAACGACAACTGGCTTTACGTCTGTTAAGTGTTTGAAACTAGTTTCTGCTCTCAGAGCAAGCCATACTGTACAATTATAGCTTGATAGCTCAACAAAGTTAAATGTTGTAAACAGCTAAAATCTTGAATGGAAGGAATTGAGGCACATATGAACAATTCATTATGGGAAAATAGGCCAGTTAAATGTATATGATTTTCTCATTCGAATATCGAGTTCTAAGAACAGAAGGTTAGGAATTTACCTCAACCTCCGACTATTTCTATTCTTTTTTATATGTAAAATTAATTTTATTACTAAAATTTATGAACCATGTAAATAATAATTAAAAATCATTATCTTAAGCAATTTGAAACGGCTCATAAGAAATATATGAAACAGCAAGATCTAGAGAATACTCAAAATAAAGCTATCACAATTCAACTCTCCTTGGTACAGTTTACTTTTCCCCGTTTTTCCTAAGAGTGCAATTCGATCTCTGGTATTGATTTTATACATGCTGTTCATGTGCATCGACTGAAAGATACATAAAAAAGAGTAGAGTTAAGTTAACTCTTCTATAATTATGAGCACCTAATATGGCTTATAAAAGTACATTGCCCAAAAAAACCTCTATACCTCCCGTTCTACTGGGCCTATTGACGAAATTCAACTTGCTTTTTTCATGTCTGGAAAGCGTGACTTAGGATATATATTAGATTTCCATACAGCATTGTTTTAAAATATGTATTTTGATACAAAATGGGTCTTTTTCTGAAATAATATACCATTTTTTCCATATTTCGATTCTACGATTCAAATGATGCCAAACTGCCAAGTTTTGTAAAAACCGCGCGTGTAGATTTTACAAAATTAGCTCTTAAAATTTTAGCTCCTCAATGTTAATTGATTTTGATATACATTTACTAATATATCTTTTTTTCTTAAGCTTACTTGATTCCTTGTTCCCAAATTCGAAATTTAAGCTTAATATAATTCGCACATTTTTTATGATTTATTTTTTAAATTTGTATTTTAAATATTTTTTATAAATTTTTCAAAAAGACTTTTGTATTATAACCTATAAAATTTTTAACATTCTCCTAAAGTAGATATATTGTTAGGCGCACCTGCAAAAAATTAGAGTTCTTTATTCACAATTTTCTAAGATATATATAAAATTACATATTAGCGCGTTTTCAAATCTGGCACCGTTTTTTTTAGCGATAATAAACTCAAACGTGGTTTAAGCACTTTGTTAAAATTATTTTAAATTATAAAAGATGATGACTTTTTTTCTCTCGTCTGCAATGCAAAAAAGTGAAGAAAAATTAGCTTGCTATAAATTAAGAAGTTCGCCAAATGAATTATTCTTGGCGCAAACTGAAAAAAATAGGCCGAGATCAATTTTTGAATTTCTCCCTAAATTTCGCACCAAATTTTATAAAATTTAATATTTAGGTATAATTTGAGTCGTAGAATCGAAATATGGAAAAAAATGGCATGTCATTTCAGAAAAAGTTCGATTTTGTGCCAAAATGCGTATATTAGATTAATGCTGTATATAAATCTGATATATATCTTAAGTCGCGCTTTCGAGACGTGAAAAACGCAATTTGAATTTCATCAGTCGGCCCAGTAGAACGGAAGATATTGAACTGTTCCATTTTTTTCGCCTTTTCATTACATCGTTTCCTACTTTATATCTTCAGTTGATTTCATTTAAAAGGTTTTTAGTTAGTAAGCTAGACATCATACCTTTCAGAATTTGATGCAATTATTTCTTTTTATTTAGAATTGCGGTTTGTTCATAAACGACAGCATTGTGCCAATATTTACAACCTTAATATGTAAGTTTGTACGTATGTAGTATATACAGGATGTTCCAGAATGAAGACATCAAAAGCCAAAATACATTTAGTGGTAGAAGGTAAGCAAAATATATCTGATGAATATATGGAAGAAAATACTTAGTTTACGATTTTTATACCACTGAATATCAGTAATAAAGATCTGTCAAACTTAATTGCCTTCGAATTCTGAGAATTTCTGCAATATATTGAGGACGTGTGTTTCAAGTGTTCGGCAGCACACTAGAAAATAAAGGCAGCTAGCCTTCGTATATCCTTGTCCTCTTGTTCAATATATTGTTACTAGTAAATCAGGCATTTCTCATTCTATGTTTAGAGGACACGTTTTGCTTAATCTGTCACCATAGATGCACTGCGGGTGCTGAGTAACGTATTCTGGGATATTCAGTGTCTCTTAAATATATATTGCTGCTGAATGCTCAGCTGCGGTAAGATACCTTCTCCACAAAGCGGGATTAGGACTGCCAGAAAGTGGCAGGGAAATATAGGATTGCCAGATTTGTCCCGAAATCCTCCATTTGGCAATATTTGTCGATATGCCATAGACGGAGCTAGAACATTCTAGAACGAATTCTCCCCGGTTTTCTCAAGAGCATTCTCGAAAGTAGATCAAAAGCTATATACAGCCTACCTGTAAGCGGGCTATCTTGAATTCAGTAGTAATGTCGTGAGATCAGATGTTAGCTTGAGAGCGACTGAACCGAGTCGGGAGACTTACTTTAGTGTTTGCCGTGAAGCTGTCTTCACCGATGTGGCCTGAAGGCTGTTTTCCTGATTGTTTCAGTATGTTTATAGTAGTTTTTTGAAGACTGTAAACGTGTCTTTGGAACTCTCCTGTGTAATACTGGCGAAAAAATTGTGTTTTGATTCTTCATCAAGTGTTATCATGAATCACTATGCAGAGACATTAGGTTATTTCGAAGCAGGAGCCCCGAAAAATGAGCAATGCCTTCACCGGAACTCGAAAAACGGACCTCTCGAATACGCACCGAGTGTGCTGGCCATTATACACAACCAAGGCATGCTAGGAAGGAGAAAGAAATACCTTATAACTTCAAATCCATGGCCCCATAGAAAGGAACAGTCATTGTTTCGAAATTGTACATATGTAAATAATTTTAGTGAAATTATACGTAAAATCGTAGTATCTCTTGTATAATGTAAAATGAAATGCATCAAGAGATGAAGCTTCGCTGAAAAAATAAGATTACAAAGGCAGGTCCATTTAGCATTGAAGTAATGGGCCATCTCGCGAAATTTGCGAGATATCGCAAAGCTGATGATTGCCTTCGCGATTAATTTTTCTCACGAAATTTAACTAAAATTAGGCAAATGTCGCCAAACTCCCCGACATTTGGTGACATTTTGGCCTGATCTCTGCATTACTGCAATTTACTGTAATTGATCCCTACATGTAACTGTAGAGACACAGAACTTTCTCTTATATATTGTTAAGAATTTCGTATATACGTAAATAGTTTCAGCGAAACTGTGTTTAAAATTGTAGTATCTGTTATAAAATATAACATAAAATGCCTCAAAAGAAAAGCTTTACCAGAAAAATAAGGTTACAGAGGCAAGTTCACTTAAGATTTAGGTATCATTGGGTAATTTAACATGAGGTCCGTTTAACATTTAGGTAATTTTTTGCTAAGAAATAGTGCCAAGCTGGCAACTGTTTGAGGCACTAATTTTTATCGCCACATTTGACGCGAAATCGCCCAAAGTCGTCAAACATAGCGACAGTTGTCTCCAGACAGTGTATAACTGTAATTTCATCAATTGCTTTATGTAGCTATATATTCCTTCCAGTAATTTCAAGAAATGAACGGACTGGAAATTTCTTGGCGGCCGGGTAAAACTATTTAAGACCAGGAAGAGCATCTTTGCTCAGTTTTAGTTCAGAATTGACTTTGGAGTATTGAGAGATCTCCGTGTTAGCTTCGCTCTTTTAGATGCGCTTTGCATTATCTTGTGTTTAACGTTCTTAGTAGTTTGAAATGGTAGCTACTGATTGTGCTCTCCTACTAAGGATAGCTATACGATTGCTTAAGTTCCAGACCTGTAAAGTGATTCTTTTTGAAAGATATAAATTTTATTAAGCTACTATCGGTTCTGTGTGCATTCAATCCATTACGAACCCATATGCAAGCAAAAATATGTACTCACAAACTTGGAATTCTAACTTAAGGTGCCCTGATTTATTTTTTTTTCTTTCGATTTTAACATTGGTACCTTTTCCCAAATATTAAGCGAAAAATATTGGTGTAATGAACAAATTTTCCTGATTCAAAGATAGCTAAAACGTTTCAAAAACTTTTCAAACTGTATTTTCTGAAAATAATCAAATTTAATACTTAAAAAAGAAGATTTATATTATGGATTTAACTACCATCAAACGCTATGAGAAAGTGATTTAAAAAGAGAAATTTATATTATAATTTGCAGCTGAATGCTTTTTACATTTTGCCACAGAGAACTATGAACAGAACGCTGAAGGATGAAAGCAAACTTTGTGTGCCAAACAAATGCCAAATTATGTATCTGGCGATAAGTAAGCTTTCGATCTATGGACAAAGCTTAATGATAATGTCCTTTGCTAACATGGAGAGAAAATACAACGCATGATCTTTTCAAATTGCTTTTTCTCCTCCAGAAATTCCAAAATATGTTTCACATAGAGTTCAAAAATGTATTAGAAAATAGATCACCATTTTTTTTACTAAAATTTTTAAGAAAAGAGAATAAAATCTTTGAAAGTACTAATTTATTGCATAAAGTAAGTTTTTAAAATTTTTTCTGTAGTAGTTCCATAACAAAATAACTTTGGTTTTTTCATTTTACTAAGATTTTCAAATAAATTAGGTACACAAATTTTACAGTTCATTGAAGATTTGTATATCTATTTTAGCGTCTCCCGACAAAACGAAAAATTTACATTTAATGAATTTTACTGTTACTTCCAGCGGTTTCTTTATAAGGATTTGATTATGTGGAGTGTTCTAGAAAAGAGACTACAGATTTTATTTCCTCGAATATTTACCTCAGAATTCTAGCTAAAGTTTCTCAAAATAAGATACGAGATTTTAAGTAATCGTGTATGTTTGAGAAAGCAATGTAAGCCATTCTAAAGTATACGGATAAGTGAAGAATTATTGTCACACTTCTTGTAAATTTCAACGATATTTTAAAAAAGCAATTTCAATATCAGCATTCATTACTCTTGTCACCAAAATGACAACCATTCCTTAAACTTTAAGTGGCAAAATCACACAATTTTTTGTCTTATTAACTCATGAACGAAATTACTGAAGTACACTTTATGTATAAAGTTTTCAAAATGATTAATAAAATTATTCAGATAAATGTGATGTATTGCAGGGAAGCAAATAAAGCGTTCTTTTAAACACTTCACCGTTTTCCGCGGACACATACTCGTCGACTGAAGAGTTTCTTCAGACGTCCATAACGGCACACACTCGTCGGGGTTAAATCTAGTCTGCATCGTTGCTCCCGAGACATACCCGTCCCCTCGTGTTTTCCAACCCCCCTTCCAGAATGCAGCGGAAATGGAAAGAAGTGACTCATCGTTGAACTGGTTACGGTATTTCCACAGTGGTCTTCTATCAGGATCACATAATAGAAAATTCATTTAAAAAGATGGATAATACGAATGCACCGACCTTTTGAGCTCGCATTGCAATGAAACTGCTGTTGATTTGGAAGTGTTCCTTTAAGGGATCATCTTTTGCTATTTTTCAGAAACTAGGGAACACGAAAAAAATTTTTTCTTCTGGATATGGCAACAATATCCTTGAGTGTGACGAGGAGTCAATTGTTTAAATAGGTCTTAACAGCTGGTGAAAGGGGGAAAGAAGAATTTCTAAGTCCAGTTCCACACTCTAAAAATTTATCTTTGGAGGAGAAAAAATGAAACAAATATTTAAGTTTTGTAGCACAATGAAGTGGTTAACATACTATGCGCTGAACTTCAGGACTGGTATCATACCATGTGCAACTTAATGTTAGCTAGATGTTTCTGTCACAACAAAATGAGTCCAAACTATTGTTTTGAATTTTGATTGAACCTGGAACAAGTGGAATGCATTCCATTTCTTCCTTCGAACACATCATGAAGCGAATTAAAATAAAATGTAAAACATTCGCTTCAAAGTCATCAAATATTGTTTACGTCATTCATAGATATAATATTTTGGACTTGGACTCAATATCTTTTCGCTATACTACTAGGGAATTCAATTTATGAGTCAACAGAAATTTTGTATCGCTGAAAGAACAAATTTGTTTCAGAAATACACAGTCACTCAAAAAGGAAGAGATACGTGTCGAAGCCAGCCAAAGTTCCATAACTTCCCAGTGTCAGGAGCTTCTGGCGCCGTCTTTTTCGCAACGCAAAGCAACCCCGCGAAATAGAATTCCTCCAAGAAATTAGGTAAGGGAGGAGCAATTCTTCGAACCGATCCCTCACCATTATGTTACGGCCGGTTTAACCGATCAATACATGGGGGCTAGGGATTTGGGGTTCAAAATTTTCGCCTAGATGTGCTTCGTGAGAGTGCGACCGGAGATGACGTGATTGACGTAAGACTTTCAGAAAATGGAAGTATCCCTTTTCTGTGCTTTTTTAACTTTCCCGTATTGGAAAAAGAAAGAGCGAGTTTTCTGTGCCTAACCTAAAGGGATGGCTGTGTTTGTGACACAGAATAAATCGAAAGAGTCAATCCATCTTTTTATCTGCTTTCTAAAATATTGCATTTTAGCCGCAGCTTTACCTGGGATTTGTTGTGGGCATCTTGCGTTAGAACGAACAAAAGTACGGATGTAGAACCCAATGTATAATAAAGCATTTGAAAAAGAATGTAACAGGTATTCGCTTCATTAGGTTAGTTCCAGATCGTTTTAAAATTTAGGTATGAAATCTGAAATGGAGAAGTTTTACGTGAAGGCGAACTCAAATATATTATCAAGGCCCTTTTAATGGAGCAGTTTCAAGCTGCTTTGTGCTGTTGTGTAAACTGATGAAACCTACGGCAAACAATTTCTCTGTTATTTCATAACGGTACATTTGCAGAGTCATTAACCCTTTAACTGCCGCCGGAAACATACAAGATTCACTCCCCACTGCCACCGTTTTTTACACAGGTGCACATAGCTATGCGATGTATTAGGGGGAAAATAAGTGCATGTTTCGCTGTCTAAAACCCGTTTATTTTGACAAAATAAAGAATAAAAGAAAAATAAAATACAAAATTTAATGTTTAGAATAAATGTGTAATAAAAAAGATGTAAGTGTAATAAAAATATGTAAGTATAATAAAAACGATAATTGTACAATAAAAAAGATGTAAGTATAAAAGTTACATTTGTATAATAAAAATGACGCATGTATAATAAAAAATGATGTTTGTATAATAAAAAATGATGTTTGTATAATAAAAAAGCTATATAATAAAAAAGATATATAACAAAAAAGATAATGAAAAAGAGCCCAAAAAATGGAGTTTCAATCAATTTATTTTTAAACCAGTAAAGTTTAATATCAGGTTTCAGTGTTATACCTTGTAAAATCAGTATACCTAAATGGAAAAGCGTGGAGGCGGCATAGGGAAATTTTTCATATCAAGTCGTACCCAACGTCGAGAATCTTTCAAAAAACGGTCATAATTCTCTTCATCTAACGTGATATCATATTCTGAGATGTCCGATCCTGAAGATGACGGAAAGTAATCATCTAACTGTCGTATATATGCGTAAACAAGCACCTACTACAACAAATAGTAAACGAAACCGGAACGCACGCAATAAAAAATACGTTTTACTCAAACGGAAACATGACGAATAACTGGGCAGTCATGACTTGCACCGTTTCAGAAACATCCCTCTCTGCAGGTCTCCCCCCCTTCTCTGAAATAGTATCCTCCTTTGCATACTCTGTCAAGGTCGTTGTCATGTTGCGTTCCAAAGCTTTGCGAATAATTTTGTTGGTAGCAGCGCAAAGCAAATGAT
>KK118077.1:25970-65191 GCA_000611955.2 Stegodyphus mimosarum | reverse complement strand
ATCAGCTGAGTATAGCGTATATATACGCCCGCCGCAGATAAAGAGTTAAGTTATATCCGTGCAGGAACGGCAAAAATGTTCAGTGCCCTTGCAGGGATTCGAATTCCGAGCTTCCCGAATGCGCGTCGAATGTACTTCAAGTTACACCACATATGCATGCGGAAAATGCCTATAGACTTTTCTATTAAAGAGCGACTGGGAATTACGGAACCCAGCTGCCAAACCTTAGCGGTGAAGAATTATCGTTCACCACCTTTTAATTAGGGTTCTACTTGTAGGATCATTAGGTTATATCGATGCAGGAATGTGAAAAATGTGCAATGCCCAAGCAGGAATCCGAACTCCAGAGCTCTCGAATGCGGGATCCAGTGTGCTTCCAGGTACCCACGAACGCATGCGGAAAGGAGGGAGAAATTTTAAATGCTTTTAATAGGGGATACAGGATTTTACATATAATATAAATGAAATTCTTCGACGCTTATTGATATTTCCTGAAGAGGATACCTTCTACGCTCTTTTAGAGAAGCAAAAATTAAAAGCATAAATATAATGTTTTCATACGTTAAATATCAAGTTGTTTTCAATCAGTTATTTTCTAAGAATTATATATCCCGCGGGAAACTTTGAGTTTGAGACCACTGATTTAGTCAAAAACTGTTTAACATATTTTTATTTAACATATTCCATTCCCTTTAAGTTAATCCTGCTATTAATTTTTAATGGCTTTTTTTTACAATAAACCATTCTTCATAAAAGTTAGCGATTTTATCAAGTATTATGAGATATAGAAATCACTGGCATTTATTTTTTTATCTTTTAAATTACATTATAATTTAAAGTGATTATATAGAAAATAACGCACGAGTTTTCCGCTATAAAAATATTTTTTTAATTTGTATAAATTTCTTATAAAATTTAATTAATTCATAAAAATTACAAATGATTCATGCTAATGAAATTTATCTTTTTTTTTTCAGGTATGTACTTCTGATTTTTTATTGTGCTCCCTGGAGTAAGTCCGAAATAGATATTCAAGTAATGTAAAATTTGTTATTTTGTTGTGGTTAATTTCCAATAGCCCTACGTATAATTAAAAATAGATATTCATAGTTTAGATGTTCTATATAAAACAGAAAGTCAGATTTAAATGGATATGTATAATTAAGCAAATAATAAGAAAATTAAAAATTGGTTAAAAAGTAAAACGTGAGTTATATTCAACTTTTCTTCTTTTGAGCTCAAACGCATTATACAAATTGTTAAAAATTACAATATTTAACAAGTACTGGATTAGGAAATGTCAAGCACAACAAACGTTTCAGGATAATTATTTGCATATCCCTATACATGGGTGCATAATATTTATAATTCGTTCCTGACTTAAAATGCTATCATATTGTTATCATAAACATATTTTGTAAAAGTTTTATTCTGTAAATCCTTTTACCATTGTTAGTTCTCAGAAAACGAATAGAGTGCTCTACTCAGAGACAATCTCGTTTTGGTACAGGAAAGTAAAGTAACAGCATTACTTACCATAGTTTTGAAATCTCTTGATCTTACTCTTTACTTGATTATTATTTGCATTTTTTGTCTCGTAATCACTTTGCTCATATATGGTTTAGTTAGATATTTATTCTTTTTAATTTAATTTAATTTAAAGTGTTCACTTCGAACAAAGGTAAAAAAAAAGATAAACTATGAAAAACAAAGTCGGAGAGACAATTCTAGATCCCCCGTTCTATTGGGACAATTAACAATATTTAACATGCGGGTTTCATGTCTCAAAAACTTTGGTATATATTAGGTTTATATATAGCACTTTTTTAACATAGGAACTTTGACACAAAATCGAACTTTATCTGAAATGTAATATCGATATTTTTACATACTCCGAATCTACGACTGAAATTGTGCTAAATATTAAATTTTGTGAGAAACTTACCCTGAAATTAAAAAATTTATCTTGTCGTACTTTTTTCAATTAGCACCAAGAATAATTCCTTCGACCAAATTCTTAATTTATGGTAACCTATTTCCTTTTTCCTTTCATTGTGCAGGATTTGAAAAAAGGTACATTGTTAGCTCTTTCAAATAATTTTCCTTATGTTATATTTTTTAATCATAGTTATTATTTTTAGATGCATAAACTACATTAGGCGTTACTATTGCTTAAAATAAAAATGCGAAATTTCAAAATGCGCCAATATGTAAGTTTACGTATATCTTCTGAAATTTTGAATAAAAAAACTACAATTTTATGCAGATGTGTTTAGAAATTAGATTTTTTTTAAAATGATGATAAAACTTTTATAGGTTATAATTCAAAAATATTTCCGAAAAAATATATATATAAATTAATAAATATTAAAAATACGAATTTAAAAAAATGAATCGAATATCTGGAATTTTATTTGGGTTAAACCTAAATTTCGAACTGTGAAAGAAAGAATCAAGTAAGTGTAACAGAAAAAGAAAATCATAGACAAAAAATAGAATAAAGATTAATAAATATATACGAACTTCAATTAACAGTGAGCAACTAAAATTTCATGCCCTATTTTTTTAAACGCTATTCTCGCGATTTTTACAAAACGTGGCACTTGGACATAATTTGAATCGCAAAATCGAAATATGGAAAAACATCGGTATATTACTTCAGAAAATGTATTATTTTGTGTCAAAATTATGTTGTTAGAACAATGCTCTGTAGCACTTATCTTTTTTTTTTTTGTGCAGAGTGTACAGATTAATTTTTGAAGTGGAAGAAAATCTCATCTGGCATTGATAATATCTTTATGAAAAAATGCTTTAACTAGAACGGAAATTAAAAAATTAATTAAATTATTTTTATTTTTTATGTGAATATTCTAAATAAATGTTAACTATTGCCGTATATATACACGTTTTTAGCCTTTTTAGAGGGCATAAACGTTATTTTGCCTATTTTTTTAATAGACTGTTTAAGTATTTGTCTGTAATCCTCTCTCATAAAGGTAGGTTAATCTACTCTGTTTATAATTTATCTGTACTGTAAAATACTAAATTTTAAAATTTTAGATGTTTTATGAGTAGTATGCTTATTTCTGACTTTCTCACTACCAAGAGTTTCAACGAAAGAACGTTAACCAAATCTTCTTGGAATTTAGGAACGACAAACCGTAAAGAATTTTGGAATACAGATGAAAAGTAAATGCTAGTTAAAAATAAAAATGAAAATTGTATTTAAAAAAAAAAAAGAGGAATTCTTTTTTTTTCAAGAAGTTTCGAGCAAATAGGAAATCATTGACGGCAGTGGAATAATTAAAGATTAAGTCTGAAGTAAATGTTAAGACGTTACTCTTCTAGTATTAAAACCGTCCATAACCTCAGCTTATAGAATGTAAGATCTTTCAATAGTCCCAAGAGTAGTCAAGTGACTATGGCCTCGAAATTTAGAAGTAATTTCTGGGATCGAATTCCAGCTATTTAAGTTGTTAACGGGCTTATTGTTTGAGACTGTTATTTTGTGATATTAAAGCAACCGAGGGTCATCAGTAAGGATGCCTTCGTGGAGGATTTTTGAAGAAAATTGTCTCAAATTTACGTCGTATATGGGAAGAAATATGAAAACACTTTTGTCACCCAACTTGTTTGTTGGATCTCGAACCCGTGTCGAAACAGTACCAGAAGTCTTATTTAATTTAATACTGTTGGGATACATAAGAAAGACAGTTGTTATTTAAAGCTCTAAGCCTTCGAATGCTTTGTTGTTGTTACTAATCTCGCTTGCCTGATAACAAAGCAAGCTCACGAAATTCATCTTCGGAAAGTGGTAAGATTGCGCCTGGGAAAGTGGAAGAACCTTGGCCATCATACATATGACAGTACGACTTTGCTCAATTACGCCCACAGTTTTGAAGGAGAGCACCCCGGGGTGGGGACAAGTTCGAATGTCTCTTACCCCTCTTCCTCTGAGACAAACGTCTCGAGAGAACTTTCGGCTCGCCACATATTTAGAGTGCTCCCCATATAGCACAGACACTATACATTTATAAACATTCATGCTTTCTCTAGGATTCGAACCCGGCCTTTCAGTATGGCAGTCAGAGTCACTAACTTCTATTCCGCTTGGGTAGCTTGAATTCTTTGTTATTATTTCCAGATATAAACTGCTACATCTGCATGCGAAATATATGTGTAGAAATTATACATTTTCTCTCTCAGAGAAATAGCATTTATACGGTTAGATAAGGATGTCACAGTTTCTAATAAGTGATTAATGATTAATATAATTTTTTATTATTTAAGCTGAGGGTGATTACTAGTTAATAATCAAAATAAAAAGATAATAATAATAGTTTCTCACATAATGTGTTCCACGTGGGGATGTTAATGATGTTTCTGAGAATTTCTTCTCGCCTTGGGAAAAGTAAAACTATTTTCAATTAGAACCTTATTTCAGTAATAGTAATATTAATTTCCATTTGATAAACTAGTGTCGATGCTTGCTGACATTCGTTTCAAAAATTAAATTTTCAACATAGGGATTTTTGAGCCTTCGGAACTAGTAAAGTACAGCTTAGAAAGGTGTTATTTTAGCGAAAATACTTACATGCGTTTTAGAAATATGAAACTGCTGATCTTCATAAATATTTTAACTTCGAAGAACGTATACAGAACACTGAAGTTATAATTTTTGTCTTTCAGATTCTTGATATTTAATTGCAAGGTTTGAAACATTTTCATCTTCGCTTTATATTCTAAGCTCTAAATTATTGCCTTCAGTTTTAATAGTAGAATTTTTATTCATGAAATCTTTTATCATAAACATTAATATTTTCGTGGAATTTATACATGCAATAAACTTACTTTATAAACTTTTATTACTTATTTATTAGGTCTTTATATATCAGCTTTGATTCACATCATTGAAATTGCTATTGTTTTCTAAGTCTTTCTTTCTACTTCAAGTTGTTATAATAAAAGAATAAATAGATACAGAAAAAGTATTCGCATCCTAATGCTATCGTACTACTAAAATAAATATTTGAGCAACATTATCAACTTCAGTGAGTGCCTTGTAAATATAGAAAAACGCATCTCCGAAAATAATACGCATCGAAGATCTCTTTTTATTTCACTTTCGTTAGAATGTTAACAACAAAATATCATTCTTTCAAATAGAACGATTTTGCTGTTTCTGAAATCAGCTACTGGAAATAGTTTGTCAGTTAATCAAGCAAAGAAAATTTAATTAATTTTTCGATTGCTCAAAGTTTTTTATCCGAAAACTGTAATTTTTCATATTTAAAGGAACATTATTATAATTCATCTTTTTAATACTTATAATTAGCTTAATTGGTTTTAAAGCAAAACTTCACTTAACCCATTAATTAGCTGCTGGTGTAGCGTTAACGCAACCGTCAAAATAAATGCTTATAAAAAAATAACTACAAAAGATATTGTATACTAGTGTATGATTTTGTGTAAGGAATATTATGAAAACTATTTCTGTAAAAAATATTTGTCTTCAACAATAATTTTGTTTGTGATAATTAGTCTCGTACTTGAAGCAAAATTTTCGACCAGATATATTCGCCGAAAAAATTTAACAAAAAAATCGTCGACTTTGTGGGTGATCTATTTTTAGCCAAGGACACCGCTTATCAGAACACTTCATCAATCAGCTGTTTGTATTTGTGGGGGGATGGAAGGAAAAATTAATGCAACGGCAGCAGGAAAAGAGCATTCTCCTTTTTTCACTCAAGCCTTTAGATATTTTGGTGATAATTATTCCATGCTTTAAAATTGCCTAGAACGAGGCACCCTGCATTAGACGAAGTCCTTTAAAGACATTTTGATGAACAAACAGATGGATGATAATAACCAGAATGAAACTGATATTGCGAGAAACTGCAGAAGCTAGTGATGAAGAAGAAGAAAATAAGTTTAATAATGTTTAAATAATATTTTACCAAATGATACTGCTGGGGAAGTTGAAGTTCACACAAGAAGTAAGTTTCAGCCTTCTAGAAACAGTGCTAGTCATAGGAAAACATTTAAAAAACAGAAAACTGAAAACTTGAAATGGATAAAAAAGAAACCGTCAGTTATGATTTCGTCTTCTCCGCCATCTAAAAAATAAAGGTTTCAGAGCTACAAGAAGAATTCAAGAAAACCAAATACCAAATGTGCCGACTAGAAACGGTGAAATGTGTCCATAAGAAAGACAGGGGTTATCATGATTTCCATTATGAAGGAGAAAAACAAAATAATTTTTGTCTGATGAAACGACGATTCGGTTGTAACTGTTTCAGCATTTGGAAAAATTCAGTCCGTAAAAATTGTTTTCCATTATTCAAAAATGGCAAGGAAAAAGGTTTTTGTATCTCAGCCTCATCTTATTGAACAATACAATGCTAAAATGGGAGAAGTCGATTCATGCGACAATTTAGTAACCAATAATAGAATAAGAGTTGGTAGCATGATGGTGGCCAATATTTACTAAAGACATTGACGTGTCCTTGGCAAATGCATGGAAAATATCACGACTTTCTACTACTGGGAAATAAAAAAAATGTTTAGATTTCAGACTCGAGGTTACATTATTCCTTTTGCAAAATCCTACTGAGAGTGTATAATTAGCTAGAAATGGATCGGCAACAGGTAAACCTAGTGAACTCAGCGTTCAAAAGTTATTGCATGGAGATACTAGACATTTTATCGTTAAGTCCGAGGATAACAGAAGACTTCGTTGTGGAAAGCGACATAGCCAGACTGTTTATAGATGCAAAACTTGTAATGTAACTTTACATCATGATTGTTGTGAAGCTTTTCATGCTTGAATCTTTCAATTGAAAATAATCTGTATTTTTAAAAGAAATACAATGTAAATTTTAATATTAAATTAATTCTAAGCAAAGTGATTTGTAGATTTATAAAGCGTTATACAGCAAAAAGTAAAACAGTGCTCCACTTAAAGAAAACTTCGAGTATAATCGTACTCACTAAACATCCTCATTCTTATTCTCCTGCGTTGTGCAAAAGCAACACTCAATTTTTTCACATGTAAGAGCATTTTTTTTTATTTTCAGTGTACATTTATGTAATAAATACTTAATTTAATACTTATTAACCTTTCTATAAAAAAATCATTCCTTGTAGTATTGGCGGTTATTGGGTTAAGTCGGTGAATTTAATTATGACATTCCATGGTTCAGATACAAATCCGAATATCTCCCAAAATTTTAGAGCTATGGTCAATGGGTTCTTTAGAAGTCTATGTATAGCTTTTAAGCTGATAATGCTATTATGAAAAATGGTTTGAATTTCATCGTTGCATTTATTTTACAGTACTTTGCTGTTTCTGTATACCTATGGAATTTCAAATGATGAATATGGGTCACGAATGGGTTGTTTTTGGTGAATTTATAAGGTATTATATTGTATTAACAGGCGCAGCCGCCAGTCCACCTAGCCGACCATATGACTAAAAGGAGGACCGGCCAATCCAACGAAAATGAGGGAGCCAGCAGCCCGGCTGAGCTCCCTTAAAAAACAAATCAACAAAATTAAACTATCCCCAGAGAGACGAGCCTAAAATATTAAAATATAATAAAGTTGCTAAAACTAAATAAAACACGTGCATAGCCCATTCCAAATAATACAAAAATAAAAGTAGATCTAGTTCTCAATTCCAATAGTCTTCTTATTCATATTTAAAATGTTCATTATTTCCCTAGCATATCTTCTTGCCTTTTCATTTTTCTTATTCAAATCTTGCATATTCTTATTCAAATCTTGCATAATGATCCATACTTTGCCCTCACACTACCTGTTAATACACAGTCCTCGACAAAGTGAGCTGTGGAAACTCGGAAGAACAATAATACAGTTTTTATAAACAAACATCTTCTCAACAAATAGATTATTCCTTGCACTGTCAGATATGGAAGAGGTTTAAATGCTTCATATCACGTATGCTATCGTAATCTCACTGCAACATGCATCTAGAGCAAAGGAATGTGAAATCTCTAAAATGCTATTAGAAAGCTATTTCTGCTTTGATTTTAATTCAGTTCCTTTCAGATACCAATCTATAAATGAAACATAGTAAACACAATAAATGTTTCATTGTTTAAAAAACAATGTTTTTAATGTAAGAAACATCTCTAACGCGAAATGCTACAAAGCTCAAAAGCACTTACTATAATTTATACGGATATCATTTGCAAGTAACACCAGATCTATGCGGAAACATGCACAAAATCTTTCCAAATAACGAATAAAACCTAAAATACTCACACTAAAAGGAAGAATAATGTTATGAACGCATGTCTAAGAAATAGAGCAATACAAGTAACTGAACTTTGCATTTCCTCATTAAAAACAGAGAAAAACAGAAGTTGCATGTAATGACAATGGCAATGAGATGTTAAGCTGAGTTGGAGAAGCGACTGTGAACAGGGGTATTGGATACACCCAACAATATTTTCTTTTAAGATGTAGGAAAGAAATCATTGTTGATTATAGCTGTCAAGCTGTGGGGATCTATCCTTTTATTTCTCAAATTAAAGATGTGAAAAACCCCTTACACTGATAAACGAATAATCGCCTGAGTGTGTGAACAGAGACATAAGACTCAAGAAGGGTTAACTATCCTTTATTTCTCAAAATAAGGATGAACACAATTTGCTCCGGACTCGGAACATACAGCAAAGCCTCCACTTGGCTTGAACTTCAATTAATAAGAATTTAAACTTAGCTAATGCTTAACTAAAAGATATAGCCGAAGCTATCAAGATTCCAAGTAGTCTGCCCCTAAATCCCAATTAAGTCGGCGAAGCTAACAACGGCCTAAAGTACAGCTGAGCGTATCAAAAGCTTAGAGAGAGACGGAGCCAAAGGCAAACGCGGGCTAGTCAGAAACTCGGGCTCTCTCGCGAATTCAGTGAAACATCGACTTAAATACTACTCCTACTCATTTGCATTAACCGCGTTTCTGAAAATACATTTTGATAGAAAAATGTAAGCTCAAGCTAGAAGATATAGGATAGGTGCATAAACTTAAAATAACTGTTATAAAATTAGGATAAACCTTACAACGTTATACAGTCTACAGCTGCATATTTTTTTTTCAAAACTCGCTCATGTTATAATTTACAAGGGTGGCAACATTTTCAGCTTGTGAAATGATTGCGCGCAGTTTTGATGAAAGTGCACTGTGAATGGCATAATGGCATAACATAACATGTATCTGATATACATGTCACGTGACTTCCTTATTTCCTCGAATTTCGTTAGAGATATATTTCTCGTCCAATTAATTCAGTTTTCACTTCTTGACAAGGCAAAAACACATCGAAACTCAAAGGAACTTAATTCAAAATTGCAAGATAGAGAAAAACCTAAACCACAAAATATAGTTAAAAACAGATAAAAAACAATTTTTATAATTAAAATCAGAGATTGTAAGCAAAAACAAGGAATTCCGCGAACAGATAGGAAGACAAAATTTTCTGTGCACAAAACTGTAAGTTAACTTTCGGTGCGACTGGCAAAAAGACACTAAATTTGGTGCACCAACTGACTTAGTTCATTGTCCTACCAAAAGCTTCAAATGTTAACAAATGGAGGACTTGTTAGGCCAAGCGTTACTTAAACTTCCAAACTGTTGATAACTCTACAGCTGTTGCGCGCAGATTAATTAAAGGCATACAAACCTTAGCAGCAACATAAGAAAAACATGATTGAATCATATTTAAAGCCCAAAATGCACAATTTGCTAGTATATGAAAATAAGAGCAGAGCTCAGCGAGCCAGCTAAGAGAGCGGATATATATATACCCGCTCTCCTATATATATATATATATAGATAGATAGATAGATAGATAGATAGATAGATATATACTCTAAGGAATAGTTCTAATTGTATCAGTAACTTAAATAAAAATGATATGAGACAAATCTGCGCTGAAGCTGCAAGATCAAAAGAAATTTATAGTGAAGTGAAAGGTCGGAATGTAAATTAAATACAAATATAGTTCCAAAAATATAAAGGCCCACCTAATTTTATCTTCGGGAAATGGTTACAAAAACCTAATAAACATTATTGAAGGGTACTAAGTAAAAAATGGAAGTGATATATAAATATATATGTATATGTATGTTTGGTTCGGTTGGTTGCAACAAAAAAGTGAGGTGCACCACTACATATTATAGTAGTTCCATGTATAAAATTTCAATGTTCAACGGATAATCATTTATGAGTTACGTGAGATACATACGTACAGACGTCACGAAAAATCTGAATCCATTTTACAATCTGTTTTGGAAAAAATAGTCCTTTATTCTGTTCATACTGATAGCTGTCAAGCAAAAAAAAAATGCTTCCAAATGGATTTGAGAGAGGTCAAAATGAATATTTTTGTTGAAATATGATATTCGAAATTTTTCGCAAGTACAGTACTTTCTTTACTTCGAACAAGGAAATAAAAAACCGGCGTTTAACCTACGGAGCATTGGGAGTCATAGATGTAAGAAAACATGGTTGCCGCGACGCTGCCTTTGGGCCAATAGGCGTTTTACGGTAGAAGAACTTACTATCTAAATAAAACGAGGGGCTACTGCACTTGTGTCTAAAATATTTCAACGAACCTTTCTGTGTATAAGAGGAATGGTGCGTGGCAGGTGGAAAGATAGCAGCTCATGTATATTAAAGACTGGCTCATTAGTTGTGGCGGCTGGAATTTGCACAATATTGCTTTCAGTGAATCTCATCTAACTCGTAAAAATGTTGCTTTTTCCTAAGCGTTGAGATTTCACTTTTAAATAGTGTATAATACATAATTTTTGAAATATAAATTTAATTTGTAAATAAAATTTCTAATATTTTGATTTGAAAATTACATAAATTCTAATTGAAATCTTTTATACATTACATTGGTATTCTATAGAAGGTAATATTTATTTGTAGGCATGAAAGGATGTTATGTTATTATTAACTGTAAGGGCAAATTCTCACATTTTTCACTTCGAATTGCAGTTTGATTATGGCAATGGACGTTTGCAAGAAAGGCTATAAATAGACCGGTTCGGGATTGTTGTCTCTATACTTTCACGCCCTTACGCAATAAAGAAGATAATATGAATGTAGGCTGCGAGGCATATGTTTGGCGACTGCTTCCCTTGTCGATTCGGTGTGACTTTCAATAGCAAGGTCTTCGTGCCATTTATTTTACTTAGCCTGCGATCATTCTTAAAATTTTTCCCATAAGAAAACCTTTTTCCTCTTAGAACACCTTACTAGAATGAATATTTAGTAAACTTAGCATTAAATCCAGAGGCGAGTACTTTACGCCATTTTTGCTTCGAAGCATGAAGTCGACTATACAATATCTTTCGTTTAAAAATAGCTGGACATTTTCCCCTCCTTTCAAGTATTATAATGCCATACAAGCAACTCACTGAGAAAGATTAAAAACTCTTAATACGCTTAATGACTCTTACTGAATGAATGAGTGCTATCATGTGATTGGTGTTCACCTGATTTTCGGTGAATATACATCTAAATTTCTAGTAGAACAATAATGTTCTCAATGTCTGTTTCATAGGTGAAAACATTACATTTTCATTTTTGGCAGTATTAGATAAATAAGTTTAATTTTTATCCACTTTTAGGTTATTAAGGCTCATCAAAATTTAATTTAATTACCTTTTCTTTCTGGATCAATAGAATATCATTTTAAATAATAATTAAAATATCTATAAATAATTTATCGTACATTAACAAATATTTTGATGTATCTAACACTTAAGATGGAGATTTGAAACTGACACAAACAGGTTTGGCTGCATATTCAAAGAGAATTTTCACCAAAAAAGTAATCAACATTAAAAAGCGGGTGCACCCAGAAAAAGAAATAGATTAACAGCTATTCAATACCACGTGTGCGGTCAAGATGCATTTTTAAAATGGAAAAAAGGGCCAGAATTTAATATAGCATTACATTCGCGTCTATTTCATTCATGCTGAATTGAAAACGAAAAAAATACATGTAACACTTTTATAAAGGCAAAATTTTTCAAATGGTCGTTTAGTAGAAAAATGTTGATTAATATCTCCTATAGCAAAGAAATTCAATTATGATTAGCTAAGTAATGCTCATTAGTTTATTTAATTGTTGCAAGTTCTAAGAATACAACTAAAGCTTAGTTGGAAAAGGAGTTAATTATATTACATACTAAAGCGAAACACTAAATGCAGGACACTACTTGTAAGCATTAGGCCATCTAGAGACACACTATCATACCTCTTAAACATTCTCATCCATCCTGGCCACCGTGTTTCCCCAAGATGTCTCGGGGCTGATCGATACTTAGGAATGTCCTCCACTCTCTCCATGTCAATGAAGTTACAGGGGAAATATCTTTCCCCGGACTGTTAATTCGATGTTCCAAGTTCTCTCAGATTTCTCTCCAAGGCTTATTTGGAGTTAAGGGCAAATTAATCCACAGAGATTAAAAGCATTTGCGGAGTACTGAAGAGTTGCTTAGAGTTGGGAATGTGTGTAATATTTTTGTTAAAAGGTTTCATTTTTTATAAGCTCTAAAGTACAGCTATTAGAAATAAACTTAAAATATTCAATATAATCTGATAGCATCTTTTTATCAGAAACAGGAAATCTGAATTATGGCGTGATTTTCTTGTAACATTTTAATGTAAAAAATCGAAACCAAAATTCTAATACTTTCTGGAGTAATGGAAATAATATATATTAGAATAAGGATTATCCGAATTTATGAGGCTGAAGTGATGACGCCAGCAGAAAGCTGTAATATAAATGTATTGCATACAAATGAAGGATATTTTATTTATGTAAGATGCTTTCTAGATTTCTTTCACAACTTTAATGAGTTCAATGCTGTTAAAAAAAGGAAAATATACTTTTACGTTTATTAGAACCAAAGGTTAGGCCTCCATCATTACTTTTTGGCCCTTTTCACTTTTGTGTCCGCATTAGTTTTCAAATAAAAGGGTGATGCCACCAAATATTAAAGCCGTTAAATTTTAAAGAAATAATACAGCAAATATAAAAAGAAAGAAAGAGAATATGGAAGGATTTAAATTTTAACGTCACATCAGAGGTTGTATGAAATATTTTATGCTCTCGTTGACCGTTAAATTTATCTTACACTAAGGAATAAAGCGGTTTACCAGTCTAGTTTTGGGCTCAATTTTAATATGACAAATTATTTTTTGAACTTTGTTATTAAACGTCGCTTCCTTAGCACTTCGCACTTAAAATTAAAAGTAAAACTCCAAAATTTTTAAAATCAGTATACCTTTAGAATTACAATACATGGTGATAAAATTTAGTAGCAACATCCTTTTATTTGAAAAGTGATGCACGTGAAGATTGAAACTTATAACATCTCTGATGCTAAACATGTGTAGCAGTACTAAACACTCTAGCGAGAATTCTAAAGATGTGCTGTTTTTATATGTTTTCCGATTTTGGTCTTGCATTTTATGGGACAAAGTGATTAAATAAAGAGACAAAACTTTAAGAATAACAAGAAAACATTTGAGTAAGGCTATTAAAATTTTGTGCATGCTAAGAAATTTGAGCACTGAAATAATAAACTGAGACAAGAAAATAAATTAATAACAATGCTTGACATAGTATAGAGAATTCTAAGTACAAGCTGCTTTTAAAAGTTTTGTGATTTTGATATTAAAATTTATGTGTTGTAAATGGGAGGAAAATTTATGTTTAATAATAAATTGAAAAAGACAAGAAAATTTGTATATTTGGTCTTGTTAAGAAAACTGAGAGGAGGCTGAAAAGAGAAAAATATATGCAACCCTTAACACTCTATTGGGAGTTCTAGAAATACGCTAATTTTAAAAACTTTATGATTCTACTGTTGAATTTTATGAGGCGTGTGCGAAGAAACAACAATAACTTTAAATGAAATGTGGGAAATTGCGTATAATTTAATATTCTGTACAAGGAAGTCATGTGGTGTATACATTAGATTTTTCTTATATGTTCGTAAATTGTGCATTTTTTACTTAGAAAAGGATTGAATTATGTGGTTTTTATTTTCCGGTTAAGGTTTTTATGCCTTAATTAATCTTCATGCAATACCTGTGGAATTGCAAACAATTTTAAAAGTCTAAATAACGAGTTAAGCCTAACGAAAAACCTTTTATTTACATATGACTCTCAGTAGAATAATGAATTTAGTCAGTTTCTGCATCTTCAATGACTTTTTGTCGAATGGGACCAAAAGTAAACTTTCAGTTTCGTGCACCGAAAAATCTGCCTTCTTTCCCGTTGGCCGAATCGCTTGTTTTACGTAGAAACAGTAATTTTAATTGTAAAAAATCGTCTTTTTTTCCTGTTTTAAATGTATTTGATATTTTATGTTTATCTGTATTTTAAAATTTTTTAATGAAAATGTTTTGAGTTTTTATATATTTTTGTTTTCCAGCGAACTGAGAATTGAATTAGTTGAATGAGAAAAACGTCTATCTCCAGTGAAATTCGAGGAAATAAATTTAATCAAAATGCAGCAAAAAGTGTGTATAATTAAATAGACTATGCAAGGAAGTCATGTGGTGTCCACATGAGTTTTTTTTTATTTCTTATAATATATTTTATCAGGACATCAAAAATATTTTTGAAAAAAAATCCAGTTAAAACCTACAGCTATAATAATAATTGTTTATTGCTGCAACATGAATTTGAAGTTTATACTTTTTCAGCAATTATAATAAATTTTCCATTCAACATAGTTTTATCTCTTCATCATTTTAATGCAGCAAATTCTTAGGCATCCTATCTAAATTTCCACATGAAAGATTTGGAAAGAAGTGTAGAAAATTACCGGTGAAAGGAGCGTTTTTCCAGTTTCTAACAAAAAAGTATAATTTTAACTAAATGGTGCAAAACAAAACACATCCACGGTAACTGTCAGTAAAGTACTTGTTCGCCAGGAAAGACAATTTACATGGAAACAAATGGGCACAAAGTAGAAAGACATAATGTAATCTCATTTGCTGTGCTATGAAAACGCACACTAGGGACAAGAAAGGGGCAGCTGGTAATAAAACAGACAGCTGAAGGAAACAGTTTTCTTTCGAGCTAGATGTGAGTGAAAATGCCACCTTCTATAAAATAACAAACAATGGAAGGAAGAGGGAAAAAACGAGAAGAACAAAATATACCGAAGAATTTTTTTCCCAGTTTTTGCAGTGTTAGAGCATAGACAGAATCTGTTGTATTTGAGAAAGAAAGGAACATTTTTTTCTTCGAATCTGTTTTCGCTGTATTTGTGTAACACTTAATTTTCCTCCCATGTATTTTTCTCGTAGTATTGTAGAAAGATAAAGTAATATTTTATCATTCTAAATTATGTATAAAAATATGAATGAAAACCTAATTTTCATTACCGTAAACTTACTCTGAAAACCCCAAACTCACAAACTTACTCCCAAAACTCTGAAATAAACTAAAAATTACAGGTGTTGGACAAAATATGGAAACATCTAATGAAAATACATGCTTCTGAACTGCTTATTCTAGCAAACGTTTTCTTGTGGCGCTGATCTGTTTGTTGCGCTGATCTGCTGATCTGTTTGTTGTGCAGGTGACTAAAGCCACCTGCACAACATTCTCAACCTACTGCAAGTGTCATTCATTATCGAGACAGTGTTCTGTGTAGTTGAGAATGCGCCATGTTGGAGCTAAAATGAATTCGAACGTGAGCAAATTGTTGGATCTCGTGTTGTGGGTGCTTCTGTAACAATGGTAACTGAAGTGCTTTGTATTTCAATGAGCACAGTACCCAAGATTTTTAATTCACACAGGATAACCAGAAAAACCGCATATGCTAAATCACAGCGCGGGCGAAAATGTGTGTTGAGTGATCATGGCAGATATCATTGAAGAGGATGGTAATGGAATCCTCCTGAATCACACTGCTTCCGAATTCTGGGAGAGTTTACATCTAGTGAACTCCTTCGCAAGCGTATGATAGAGATTGTTTGGTGCCGAGAGTGAAACATGACGGGGCTTTTCTCATGGTTAGAGCAGCCATATTGTGGTATTTTATAGAACCCTCATTACCGTGCAAGATTACATTACTGCCAAGGATTATGTGATCGTTCTGACTGAATGGCTAACCCAGGGTTCGCATTCTCCAATGTTGACATCATATTTTCAGGCAATAGAACTCATGTTCACTCAAACGCATCATCCAGAACTGTTTTTCTGAGGACGAGGGTTAACTTTCATATCTACAATCACCAGATATCAATAATATTGAGCCTTTGCGGGTTTGGAGAGAAATCTGCGTGAACGCTATCCACTGCCATCATCGTTAACTGAACTTTCCAATGTGTTACAGGAAGAATGGTACAACATTCCCCGGTAAACCATACAGGAGCCCTATGTTTACATTCTGAGAAGACTGCAAACTGTTTTAACGTCACCATTTTCATACGCAAATAAAGAATATATATTGCTGTATTAGTTAGAGTAATATGTTTTTTATTTCGGCGTTTGCATATTTTTGTCCAACCCCTGTATATGCTAAAAATATCCTGTTAATATACATATATTTTTGTTTAATAATTTATTTTCAGTAGATAACAAAACTAGGCAACGCAACAAGGAGATTGGTGAGATGATGATTTCTTAAATACGGAGACCAGAAAAACAACAAATGCGAGAATTACTATCAAACCGAAAGTAAAAGGTCGAGAAAAAAAGAGTTTCATTTATTATTCGATACCTCTTTAACCTTATAAGCGTCTCAGATTAAACTTCTCGCTTTCTTTTCTTTTCTCGAAGTGCAGAGCCTGAATTCCATTTTCTCACTTCCCATTGAAAAAAAGAATTATTCTCAAACTGATTTGATTTCGCGAAATAATTAATTTTTGTAGTTAATGAAATTTTAATTACATTTAAAAATTAGAGAAGCTAACGACTCTTTTCTTCCTAATCCTTGTTTTTCTTAATTCCATGCAGAATTTCTTACAATGTTTGCAATACGTAGTAAGAATCTTTTCTTTGAATTTTTTTCTTGCTTTTAAAACAGTGTCAAGACGAATAGAGTATTTGGCTAAAATAATTAATGATTTATTAGGAACGATCAATTTTTATTACTTAAGCAGTTTTCTCTTAAAATAATATTTAATAATGCACAGATGGAGAACTTTACAGCACCTAAACGATTTTCATAATTTATATAACAACACTAGTAGTATTTTCTCTGTTAGCTAATTATCAATGATATTATATTTTCCCAACTTTGCATTGCTTTCGATGTTAAGCATACGAGATCACGTGAAATCTCATTTATTAGAAAAGCAGTAGTTCTAGTAGTTTAATAGCCATAGTAGCCAACTACTGAAACATCGGAAGAAAGGATTACTTACAAAAGCACAGAGTATTTTTTCAATAAATTAAGCAATAAATATAAATGTTTGATTAGTAGGTTTCAAGATGGAAGTTGTCCAGTAAAGAAATGGAATTCCTAATCTTAACTTTATGATCTAAAACATTAACTTTTAATATTACAAAGAATTTATTTAACAGTAATAGTTAATCACTTCTAAAATTTTGCTTTCTGGTGTGTGCCAAACCGTCAACAATTATAAATATTTTAATGAAACTTCCTTCGAATTTTTAACTCCTACTTTCCAGATTTTTTTCTTCAGCTCTACAGGAATTGCAGAGAATATGCCTTTTAGTAAATGAAACTTGTGGCAAATCCCCACTAAGACTGCAAGTCACTTATCGCTATGTCTAATAAGAAACAAAAATGTAAGAAGTGGGTAAAAGACCCTTTTATTTCGAACTAAATAATTTGAATATAAAACACACCTGGTGCTTACAATTCAGCCAGCAATTACGGGGAGAACTCAAAAGAAGAATTTTAAAATTAAAACTAAATACACAGTCCAGTCACATTAATGTGACCACCACGTACTTTCCATGTCAGAGTTAAATAACCAATCACAGAAGGCAGGTGGCAGCACAGTGCAGTTGAGCGTATATAAAGGGTGTGTGAGGGCTTCGGAAAACATTTCAATCGTTGGTGTAATGCAGAAACGAAGCGATTTATCCGACTTCCAAAAGGGCATGATCATTGGCTTTCGGGCCAAGGGTGGAAGCATTTCCGAAACGGCTGAGTTTGTGAACTGTTCGCGTGCCGCCGTGGTAAAAGTGTACCGTGCATGGCAAAATGGGACTGTCCAAAATCAGCGACGTGGCAAATGTGGTGCACCACGGGCCATAGATGACAGAGGCGAACGACGGTTGCGGAGATGCGTTCGGGCAGATAGACGGGCTACCGTTGAGCAACTGACCACCAAAATGAACCAAGGGGCTACCAAAAGTGTCTCCCAAAGTACTATTCAGCGAACATTGCTGCGTCTGGGCCTCCGAAGCAGACGCCTGGTTCGTGCACCTATGCTGACTGCTGTTCATCGACGGCGAAGGCTAGAATTTGCACGCCAGTACAGCAGCTGGACGTCCACTGAGTGGCGACAGGTTGCGTTTTCGGATGAATCGCGTTTTATGCTCCATCGGACAGATGGACGTTGGCGTATAAGGCGTGAAACCTCTGAAAGGAACCACCCTGCAACCATTGCCGGAACGGTCCAAGCTGGAGGCGGGAGCATTATGGTCTGGGGAATGTTTTCCTGGCATTCTCTAGGTTCACTGATCATTGTGGAAGGCACAATGGATCAATACAAGTACGCATCTGTCCTTGCGGACCATGTTCACCCCTACATGCGCATTGTTTTTCCTCAGGATGATGGCATCTTCCAGCAGGACAATGCGAGGTGCCATACAGCTGCCAGTGTACGTGCGTGGTTCGAAGAGCACCAGGATGAGTTTACCGTCCTCCCCTGGCCAGCAAACTCACCTGACTTAAACCCAATCGAGCATCTGTGGGACCATCTCGATCGAGTTGTTCGCGCCATGGATCCTCAACCGCGTAATCTAGCGCAGCTGGCCACCGCATTAGAGTCGGCATGGCTCAACATCCCAGAGAACACCTTCAGGGACCTATGTGACTCTCTTGCTGCACGTCTCGCAGCAGTGCGCTCTGCGAAAGGTGGTTATTATGGCTTTTGACAGATGGTCACATTAATGTGACTGGACTGTGTATATTTATCTATTAGCCAAAGGGTATGCAAAGAAATTTAAACTCGAATGTTGGCTCTTAAGCTTACACCGGCGTGAAATTACTGTCGGCAAGAATAAAGTAATGCTGACAACAGGAACTCTTAATTTAGAATGATAATTAGTAACATGGCCTACTAGAACATGCTCCGTTTGTACAATCTCAAACCTTCACTTGAATATCTGCGAGATAATTTTCATTCTGGCAGTAAAATGGAAAGAAGCAAGTAGCAGTACAGATTCAGAACATAAAATAACTGGTTAATTAAGATAAATAAACCGTATAGAATAAATTATTTTTTAACAATAATTTAGATAACTAAATATTTCATCAACAATCATTATGCAAATATCTAATTGTCTTCAGTTAAAGAATTTTCATAAAAAAATAATGAGTTGTTCTACAGCATATTTTATGTTCAGCTGAGGCGAAAGAAGATAAAGATGATGCCTTTCTACTTCTGTGGATATTTTGATCTTTATTTATTAATTTGCCTGCAGCTCATATAGTGATACTGAAAGGTGTAGCAATTAATTCTAGATCTGGTAGATTTTAATTCAAAGCAGCAAAACTTTATTTTGAAAGAGTAGTAATGTATATACAGAAGGTAAAAGGAGTGAAGAATGCAATGAAACAAATGTGATAAAATACTTATTTTTTGTTTACAGTAACACAATAAAAATACATAAGTTCATACTTTTTTTGGATAGTTATTTAACATTTCAGTTATCATATTTCAACGAAAATATCCATTTCGATCGCTCTCGAAACCATTTAAATGATGTTTTTGCGTGTCATCTATTAATATGGACAGCATAAAGAACTGTTTTTTGCCAAAAAGGATTTCAGATGGTTTCAGAAGAGATTCTTTCTTGAAGTTTGTATGTACGTGTGTATGTACCTCGTATAACTTAAGAAGGAGCAGCCGTAAAACTCTTAAATTTTGTATCTGGAACTGCTATAACATATAGTTGTGCACCTTCCTTTTTCGATGCAATTGGCTGTGCCAATCGTATATAAACATATATATTATAGTCTCCCTCTGTTACCTGGCTCAGTGAGCTTAGTTTTTTACTCTTATATGTTGGTAAATTGTGCATCTTTTGCCTTAAAATTGATTTATTTGTGTAGTTTTTATGTTCTGGTTAAGGTTTTTATGCCTTTAGTTAATATGCATGCAATAGTTGTAGAATTGTCAAAAATTTAAAAGTAGAGAGTTAAGCCTAACGAATGGCATTTGTTTACAATTGAAACTCAGTAGAATAGTGAATTAAGTCAGTTGCTGCACTTTCAGTGTCTTTTTGCCGAGGGGGACAAAATGTAAACTTTAAGTTTTGTGCACTGAAAATCTGCGTTCTTATCCGCTGGCCGAATTGCTTGTTTTTGCATAGAAATGCTAATTTTTATTGTAAAAAACTGTTTTTAACTGCTTTAACTGTATTTGGTGTTCTATTTTGTTCTCTATTTTACAATTTTTAATGAAGATATTTTGAGTTTTTACGTGGTTTTGCTTTGCTTGGAAGTGAGAACTGAAGTAATTGAATGAGGAATGTATCTCTAGGAAATTCAAGGAAATAAACTTTAATAAATTGCAGAAAAAATGGGAATAATTTAATAGGCCAAAGAACGAAGCCAATGTGGCGTCCACATCAGATTGTTTTTTAAAATACAAAATCTATGTGAAGCTGTCATTATTTGCAGATAAAATTACTTATTTTGCATTTAGAAGCGCTAGTTTCATCGTTTTAGTTAGAGAGCAAGACCACTTCTTTTCAGAAGGAGCAAACATATAACCTTCGATTGAATTACGTTTATATGCAACAGTCGTAAAACAACCGATATTTAATTACATCAGGAAATAATTACCTTACAGAAGGTTGTTGTCTCGTTTTTTCTTCAAAATAAAAAAATATGCAAAGAGCCATTCTGTTTGTTTAAAATTTTTTATCTAAAAGCTCAAGGTTATCTTAAAAAAGAAGGAACTGTTAGCTTTATACATAGCTTAGGGCAAAATGTTGTAAAGCGGTGATCTTTACTTTTCTCTAGATCTATATTTTCGTTGCTTCTATTTTTGGTTACAAAATACTCTAGCCAGCAACCTCTAAAGGGTCTTTATTCCACTCACGTAACCAATACAAAATGAAACCCATATCTATTCACATTTACAACTATCTTACGTCATTTGCTATAGAAACGAAACTACTTCTCGCCTCCAATTTCTAAAAGGTCATCCAACTATTAGATTTTACTTTATATTACGATACATTGTTAGGAAGAAAGATAAAATATTTGAAGATGTTTTTTATCTTATTCTCAAGCGAAAAGGTTTTAACTTTTCCTCTAGGATTACATCGGTTTCTTCTTTATTGCGCAATCGTTTTCTTCTCTATCTGAAAATGAAATTGCTACTTGAGCACGTCCTCTCGGCAAATTTTGCGCATGTGTAGTTATTAAGGTCTATTTCACCGCTTTTTCTTAGGGCATGCTTTGCATATTTAGTGTAATAAGTAGCTTGTACGTGATCTTTTGTGAATAATCGCAAAAGATGAGCAATTTTTTATTTTAAAAAGCAACAACGTTTAATTTTGGATGGAACGTTTTATGTATTTTTTGAAATTTCACTCTCTTCTTTAAGAAATTAAGAAAAATGAACTCCTTGCGGCAAATACAGGTATTTTTCTGTTACTCTCTTTATACAAGTGTATTTTACGGATTATGTATTTAACCTGCTTTATATTCAACACAAATCTTAAGCATTTAATTACATGAATAATTTATTTCATTTAATATGTATGAACGGATACAAAATTATTAAAAATTTTTTACCGTAAATGTTTTGAAGTACAGAACTTCCAAATCGACTATCTGCCTAGTGGAAGGGATGCCTTCGTGGAGAACTGTTTTAAGAGAATTTGGCTCGTATACACGTTACAAATGGAGAAAACCACGAAATCTTAAAACGCAGAGAGCCTGTTTGCGGGATTCAAATCTCGGAACCGAACTACCAATGTTCAGCGACTTAACCGCTCGACCGCTGGTGGCCTTGAATTTACTTTAAAAATAAACTATTAGTTGCATAACCACGTTGAAAAAAGCTATCGTCACTGACTGTTGAAGATTACTGTAATTCCTGTGACTAAGCTTGAAATATACTATTGCTGTTATGAAAAACACAATGCAGGATGTGAAATGATTTAAAAAATTTGATGGGAGGCTGTCTGTTACAGTAGTTCCAAATGGCCGCTGGTAGATGTATAGGACTAGTTCCTAATATTTTTAATACTTCTTAGTTTATTTTGTATTCAATAGGTGCTCTTTTTGTTTATTTTACATGTTAATGTATTACTTTAAAGAATGAATGTTTAGGAAAATTTGAAGAAAATAAAATAAAACTAATTTATTTCTTAAGCTCATTCCTAAGCACAAGTTGATGTAGTTGAAACTCAGTATAAAAGTGGTTGATGATTCAAAGAATAGTAAATATAATTCAGTAGTTTAGCGCTGATGTTTCTCGTAAAAGTAAGATATATATGTGAAACACCTAAAGTATTTGTATAACTATTTAGTAAAATGTTAAGATTAAAACGCTGTATCATAAAACTGAACTCTTCCTGATTTCATTTGACATCAGCACTAAAACCTCCCGTAATAATCATTGGTATATTTTTGTCGACATGAAATTCTTCATCAGTTAGTCTTGACTCTGAATATTTTATTAGCACATTAAAAAGGAACATTTATATATCTCCAGATTGAACGTAGACCGATCGCAATATACGCAGCGATTGACCATTAATTGTAATATCAATGCTACAAATATCCCCTGCACCAATGCCTAACAATCTAATCTTGTTATGTATCGAAAAATGCATTGACGTACAATCTGCAATACTGTTTAAATTCCAATAAATAGCTAGTTTTTCGTTTTAAATGTTCTTTAGTTTTCAATGGATTATTTATGAATATCTTTAATTCAAATTTCTCTGCATGAATATATTCGTCTTCAAACATCCAGATTTCAGAGAGAGTTACAAAATTGTAGTGTTTAATAATCTCTTCTGCTAAAATGTCATTGAAATGTTCATTTAAACTCTGCACGTTGAGTTTCGTAATAATAAATGACTAAAAATTGCCCGATTCGTTTTCGAATGTAATGAACTGTCGTGCTTTGTTTACAAAGGTATATCATGGATGTTTATCAAGTATGGAATATTCATCCGTAATTTCTGTGATATTAGTTTCAGTTTTTTCCTTCCCAAGATAAAATTTGGAATAGCCTTTCCCGTTAGTAATATATAATTCTTCCAATGTTTTTACTCGACTTAGCCTAGCATAATACCAATTGATTTTTTTGAGACTTCGTAATATCTAGTTACTTAACTTTCAGAGTGACAGCTGAAGTAGGTGTAGGAACCAGACAGAAGAAGGGTTAAAGGAACCCTTTATTAAACGCTTTAAAAACTTACAATGCGTCGACTTGACGTTAATAGACTACGCCTCGCTCGGGCGGTAACTCAACTAACAAGAATTAAACTTAAAATTCAAAGATATTAACACAACTGTATAATTTTTCCAAGGGCCCAGATAATCCTGTTACCTAAAACCGCGTCGAAAGTAATAGCAGTTACGCCACTTTAACAGGCAATAAATGCAGAATCAGAAGCTCACGCTACAAACGTACAGTGCTTGCCCATTCTTTCTAACTTTCCCTTCTAAAACTCAGTATTTAAACTTATTCTCCTAATGGTAGAATTTCCATTCCTTCACACGTGCTACCAAATTTAAATATTCTGGCATTGACAATTAGGAGAATGACGGTTTGTAGGAAAGAAAGCATAAATTTACCTGGTTAGTGGAAAAAAATGTAAATCCCTGCAACTTATCATAATTATGTACTATTTCATCAAAAGTAGCTTCTAATGATTTATGAGCAGTAATGGATGACACCAACCGGAACCAATGAAAACTGTTTTCTTTTATATTTCACAATGCCGCTTACACTGATAGTTGCGGTTCTTCTATCAACTGGAATTCACATCGAACCACCGAGGGTATTTTGGAATTTAGCTATAACCTGTAGACGTGATTTCATTCTTGCTAAGCGTCCTGTACCTACTGATAGAAATTCAATTCATAATCTTACAACTTTGTGTATATCTTCCTCTATACCATCTTTTTCATTAGTTGCCAGTTCGCCTTCCACAACCGATCGCTGTCGATTTCAACATTGATCTGAACGGTGTTATAACCTGGCTTGCGCGCGTGCACTTTTCGCGTTATCAAAATATTATATGTTTTTGCCCAACTTTGAGATTTTACTGTAGCACTTAAAATTTATTTTGCGTTTTCCAATGGTGTCCTTTATTTATCAAATAAGCCATAAAAGGAAATTATAACTATCGGCGTTATCGAGATACAAAGCGTTATACTAAGATACGTTGTACTGTTGTTGCTGTGCTTCTTAAAAAATTTTATCTCTGAGACCGGCATTGAGGAAAGTAGTCTTACGTTAAAATGCATCAGTAACATTTCCAGAAAACCTAATGTACATTGAACTACACATTTCAAATACTTGCCAGTGGTCGACTGGATATGGTATCTAACATTTACGATTTGATTTACACTGAATTCCCGACAAAGTAGTTGGCTGTGTTTCCTTGCTTTTCCCTCTGTGTATGTTTATAGGTATGCGAAGTTCTATCATATAGTCTTCAACGTAAGTACCTACCTTATTATTCCTATTGTTTTTAAACCAAAGAAAAAATACCAGGTTAAAATATAAGCACTAGTAAATTTATAAAATAATTTTGTACTATCATACTCGTGTTTGCAAACTAGTGTGTAAAGAAAGGGTACAATTGTTTTAAACATTTTAACATTTCCTGACGTATGATAAGCTTCTCAAGTTTAATCAAATTGATTTTTAATTAGTTAAATCATATTCCGTATTTCAGCTACACATATGCAACAGTAATTTATTTAATTAGGCTGTGTTACTCAGTTTCGAAGAGCTTATTAGCTCAATTATTTATTATAAGTTGAAGTTTTGTTAATTAATTTCTATAGTCTTAGCTCCTTTTATTTTGGAAAGTCAGATACTCGGCTTTTAGCTTTAGCATCTAGTTTTTCTCGGTTGAAAGAGACAGGTATCTTGAATTTAAACGTACAAATTATTGATTTATCAATTTGATATTGTATATACTGTGTACAGAAAAATGTTGCCTTTCTGGTGAATTTATATTTGCTAATCCAGAGTAATTGGCGGAGAATTTATTTGCAAATAAGTTTATATTTTCGTTAGACATAGCAAAGATTTTTCATGTTTCTAAAATCAGTTGAGGCTGTTTTAAGCTTCAACGCTAGTTACTTGATGAGTATTTTCTTGGTTTTCACGTCTATCCTTCTTGTTATTAAAAAGAACATTTTTGGCGCGAAATTGGTTGCTTTTCTTCTGGAGGGGGCATGCTTGGTCTTAGACGAAAAGGGTTGAAATACAGGAAGGAAAAAGTTCAAATGTTTGCATTGTCTTGCTCTTGGCGTGGGTGCTAAAATTTTTCACCTCTTTTCTGACGTTCTCTGGACTATGGCAGCCTTCACCCTTTAAAAAATAGATGTGCCCACGAGAGAGAAGATACTTAACTAATTTGGGCAACTAAAATGTTCTCTGACGTGCACCTATTGTGTTGGGTGCAGCTAGAGATATTATTAGCCCAGCTACATTATGATGTCGGCACTGGCGAACTATCAAACTAGTTTATCCTATTAATTCTGGTCTCTCGAAGTCTGTCATGGTTTCGGCCGGTGAATTTTGGAAGATCATATTCCCCAAATGGCATATCTCGTCCAGTCCTAGTCTTCAGCCCTTGAACTGCCGAATCGTGGCAACTGCATTCTAAGAACACACCAGATGGGCGAAGTCCATTTTCAAAGGGAGAACCTCCAATCCGCCGGATGCATTTCCGTCCGAGAAGCAAACTGTTGAGTTTAACAGATTTATCAGAGGAAGATAGCTTCAATACCAGTCAAAGTGGTGTACAGATAAATAACTTATGATTTCCTGCATCTAAATTCCTGTCAGTCATTTAAAAACTACAAAATTCTCCTCTCATTGTACACAGTTGTTTGTAATTTTTCCGAATTTAGGTTTACGCTGTAGGGATTTATATTTATTTTAAATAACCAGTTAAATTTAATTTTAAGTTGCTTTCCTATAAGCCTTCATTATCCTAATTGTCAGTCCCAGAATATTTAAATCTGGTAGCGCGCGTAAGGAATGCAAATTCTACGAGTGGGAGAAAAAAAGCTTAAATATCGAGTTCTAGAAGGGAAAGTTAGAGAGTCTGGGAAAACTCTGTGCGTGTTTGCAACGCAAGCTTCGGCTTAGCATTTATTGGTGGTTAGACGTGGCTTAACATCTCAAGAAAAACGACAGCAATTTGGTGCAAGCTCCCGTAGGCTTATGGTTAAGATTAATATCTTCTTTTTAAGTAACGTCGCTTTTTATTTGCATAAACGTTCTGGTCCGAGTGAGTATCGCAAAGAGTCAAGAAGAATACGATGTTGTTTAACTATAAAGTAACTATTAATAAAGCTTAGTAACAACTATTATCATTTTACTGAAACTTGTTAAAACTCATCAAGCAGAGATGAAGGTCGTTAGATGTAGCAAAATAGTTAACTGCACTCGTTACACAGTTTCTAGATACATTCGCTACTCTTCTGTTATCGGGACAGAATTCAGAAATGTATGTTGTATGTATGGATATATGTGTTCATGTATATATGTACATACATGTATATGCGTGCGATATACATACATATATGCACATACATGCATACATTTCTGAATCCGTTACCGATAACAAAAGGGAAACAATTATTCTTTATAAATTGTAATACCCTAGGTAATTTGGAAGTCCTTGAGGGCTTGTATATTGAAGAACTGTGTAGCGACTTATAGGTGTAGTTCTTGTAAGCAAATTACCAAACCAAGGAAGGGTTAAATTACCCTTTATTCCATTTCAAAATGTAGGAACAGATGGCCGCTTCTTGGGCTTACAATTAGCCTCTACTTCAGCTTTAACTCAAGATAAAAAACAAGAATGAGTCTAATACTAATTAAAATAAAACCAGACGAAGGTGGACAAAATGAGCTAAAAGAGTTGCCCTTAATTTATGATCACCGGCGAATGCTAGCAAGCACGTAACATTAAGAACGAATAGTCGTAAGATTAGACTATTAGCATCAATGCGGCCGAAAGGAACACGCTCTCTTAACTCTCTACTAGGCTCTTCTACTGAAGTGATCCAGCCTTCCAGCTTAAATATTTGTTTCTACATCATTTACATAAAACGTAATCCTAAAAACTCATTTTGGTGAGGAGATTTAGGTGAAAAATAAAAAAGAAAGGAAAAGTTTGTTTGTTCTAAAATAAAAATAACTATTAAAAATGTTAAGAAACCTATATAATCATTCGAAATAATCCTGTAATATCCTCGAAATTCTATGAACTAGAATAGCTTTTGTCTCTGTTCCAAATTTTTGTATTACATTAAGGCGGAATTTTTTAGTATTAGAGAAATTATCACTAATTAGCGTTCTTCGTGTAACAATTCGTTTGACAAGCATGAGATATGAATAACAATTAATTCGTCATTCATGGGTTAACACTATTTTAGAATTCATAACTTGTCTTCTGATCTCTCTTCAGTTCAACAACAGTCGTATGATAAGAATACTAGACAGGAGTAACTTCGAGTCAAATTCGATACCCAATGAAGAATGAGTGGTTTCCAATTTGTTTTCCGCTTAAGTCTGCCATAATACAATATCTGTATTACTACAATATATGTTTTTCCATGAAAACCATAAGAGTAAATCCGCGTAAAATTTGCTGCAAGCGATTACACGTTCACTATCTTGCAAATAAAATAATTTATAATGTTATTTAATTTTGTGAGACCGTAAAGTGAGAGTCATCATAAATTGGCCTTATATTGCTGAAATATATAGCACTTTTCTACTAAACTGATATAAAAGAGCGCTCCTTCTCTGAATCAAACAGTTCTTCTTCAGAAATACCTGTAGCCATTTCCCAAAGAAGGCTAATAAAAGAATATCAGTAAAGTTTCATGTTCTTAGCTAAAGGGGAAGCACGAAGTCGTTATGGTCATCAAAATGGCAGAGTTTGCTTTTTGTTGGTAGTTTGCTTTAAACATTCAATGATACTGTATTTGGGATCCGTACACTAGAACTGTAAACGGTTATAAAAGTAAATATTTAAAGATTTTATTTAACAGTTGTAATTTTACTCTTACCATTAAAATGCGCTTAGAAGTTTTTCCCACTGAATGCCGCGTTAAAAAATTTAATTGGTTTTGTATTGCTTAGTTTAAAGTTTGGGTTCGTTTCATTTAAAAATATATAAATCATAATATTAAAATTAATATGCGATTTTCGATTAACTGTATATTAAAGACAATACGTGTGCCTAATATTAAAATGTTTCTCTAATTACAATTATTTCCTTGTAAAAGTGGTAATAAAATAATTATAACTTTTAAAATATATTAGTAAATAACAAATATATTTTAAATATAGCAGTATCTCGCCTTCTTATCCTAAAAGAATATGTTCAAAATATTACACAACTTTATTTTTATTCATGGAAGTGTTGAAACCAATTTCCCTTATAAAAACCAAATTCAAATGAATTAATCTGTAGAAGCTTCCAAGGGCTATTTTAAAATTTTGAAGTGCATTACATAAGATCAAAATAGTGCACGTGGGTTTCCCTCAACAAAGAAAATGTTTTGCAAGAAACTAGTTAGTTTATTTTTAGATATATGTCTTAAAGAGGGTACTTTTGTATTATCTTAACAACATTGGTAGAAGTCGCCAAACTGTGGCAACTATGAGCTTAACGCTTCTTCACATAACCATAGTAAGTAGTTAACAAACTGTTTTCCAGGATAAATATCGAACTGGAATTAATATATGTACCTAATAATGTGTGTCTGATATGAAATAAATAATTCTGTCTGATTTGAAATTACCATTCCTTTTCTTCAAAAAATCGCCAAATTGGGCCAAGGTCGTTGCGATAATACCAAAGTCCCTAAAAGCCTATTTAGTATAGTTTTATTATTTCTGTATTTACTTTAAGAAAACATGTACACTAAGATGGAAGAAAAGTTAATTTTTAAATAAAATCCAGTAAACTTACAATCAATAAAAAATTCAGTTTGTATTTAAATGAAAATAAATAAATAAAAAAAGCTGATTTATTTAAGTTGAAAAATTAAAAAAGGTATATAATTGACAGGAAATTTGATTTGTAATTAAACTAAAAGTAAATAAAGACTGAAGACTTGAAATAAAGACTGAAGTAATTGCTATGTTTTGAAACCTTAACACATAGATTGCTATAGAATTTTATATAAATTGGTTCAAAAATGGTTGTTGGTTTTCAGACTTATATGAGGAGAATATAAACATAATTAGTATTTCATTATTTTGGTGCACTTTTTAAAAAAGTTTAGCTTTTTTTATGTGCGGTCACTAGTACCCTGTCGCAGCGCTAATGAAATAATTGGCACTCTTCTGTTATCGGGACCGTATTCAGAAATGTACGTATGTATACACGTGTGTATATATGTACAAACGTACACAAACATGCATACATACATACATACATACATACATATACGTCGCTCCTGAAATAACCAGATATCTTTTTTTTTCTAGTGCAGAGTAGCTCATACTTGCTAACAAAGTAAGTTCTGTAATTCTTTTTTTCTGTTTTTTATCTTAAACTCTGTAAATTTTTGTTTCGAATACTAGCTTAAGAACTTCAGATGCTAAAGATGAGCAGATAAGAATTAAAGACAAAAGTTGAGCATAAAAGGGTCATTCTATCTTAATAATGTCAAATTAATAAAGATGGATAGATGATAATAAAGGACAAATCCTGTAAATTTTCTCTCATTTCAATATCAGTCACTTGTCGTTTTTACGTGATTCAAAACAGAGTGCTTACGTATTATCGCAATTACCATAGTAGAAGTCTTCAAATTTTCAAGAATGTACCAAACTCTGGAGACCATGCTCATCCACTCATCAGGCAACCATTCTTACAACAATCCTTCAGTCAAGCAACATCACCGTTTTCATATGTGTTCTTTTTGTTGTATTCCAAAACCCAACGCTTTTTATAAACGAACGATGATATTTTTTACCTTAAATTTAGTTTTAAAATACGCGTTTGTGGAATTTGCCAGTAATAGAAAAGATGTTGGCAAATTTCTGCAGAAATACAGAATTTTGCCCCAAAATCTCTCTAGAGAACAACGAAGAGATGTGTTTGGTAGATAGCTGGTGTCGCCGCTGTCTGCACGATGAGTCTCTGTCATTCTCTAATGTTTCTAAGGGAAAACAGATCGCTGTGCACTTGGGGTAAAAATTACAGAAAGATCTGGAGGCGAATGTAAGGGCTTATTTTTTAATGTGTCACGACATCCTTATTTAACGACTAAAATTTGAGTCTAAAATTGCTAAAATATGTTGACCTTTCATATGGTAATAATGATTGTCAATTTAAATAAGTATCAATACCTTAGAAAAATGCCGCGAAAATCACCACTTTACACTTGATAAGTAACGTTTTCCTTTGAGAACAATCTAGAAGTTTTACATATATCACTATTTAAAGTTAATCTAGCTAATCCCCGTAAGAAGTATCCTAAGCTTTGTAAGATAATAAACCTGTCAGAAAAAGGATCTATTATTGATTATATGTCTGACTTCCAATTTCATTTTGCATTTAAATATCACTCACTCTGTATAGTTGAACTTGAATTTTTAAACTTTGTTTTCATAGTATTTTTATACATCACACTGAGGCAGAGTCTCTGATGGATCTGCGAAAAAGATATGTACAGCAATGAAGGACTCAATGTAATGCACTTTCAATGACAAATTTTTCATTTTTTAAGCGTGCCTCCAAAGAATAAAATCGTTAACAGAAAGGAAACATCAGGCACCATTTACAGGATTTAAAGTAGGTCTTAATATAAAATTGAACAAGGCACGATTACTAATTGTATTGTATGAGAGATTCGCTTCCAGTAACTATTTCCGTACTCATTTTACAGGTATGTTAGTTTATAAGTAAAGAATCGAATACAGTTTCATTCTTACCTCTAGTCCAAAAGTTAAAAAGTTTTAGATATAGTTTTTCTTTCCATAGCAGATCATATGCGCTTTTAAAATCGATTTTTAAATTGATGTCAAAATATTTCTGTTGTTTCTGTTATCTGACTGGAAGAAATTACTTGGTCACTTTGCATCACCACTCAGGGGCAGGCAGTTGACTGTTCTGTCTATTAAAATAACAGCAACTCAAAGGAAGTTTCAAAAACAAAAGAAGTTTCAACAAGGACCAATCACCGATGCTTGTGGAACTTAAATTAACATAAAATATAAATTAAAATTTTAAATAATTTAACATTTGACATTAATCCTATCAGGCTTCCACTAAAATTAATCTAATTGCACGAGCAAAGCAAAGCACGCTAGCAAAATACTATGTCCGGTATGAAGTAATTCTCAGAGAACTATCACAAGGGTGACCTTTGAAGATCTCTGTCTAACTTTCAAGAATTTTGTTCTTATATACAGGTAGTAATTTCCATTCTGGTAAGAGCTGACGAAAGCATGCATAATAGTAAAAATAAATTAATAGAAAATGGGTAAAATAAAATAAACCTAAAACCTCATGATAGAATTTTCCAAAAACTATCTCTTTGCATAGTAATTACGAGTTTGTTTTCCATATGCGATTTCAGCATTTTAACTATTAGTCTTTCCCAATATGCTAGCAAGACATAACGGCCGGAAGCTATAAATTTTTTTTTACATCTATTTTTAATACTATTATAACTGTAGCTTTCTTCCGGTCTGAAGGTAGTCCTATCTTTTAAATCAATCTGAAGACCCAAAAATTCAGCAAGAATAGTATCCTCTCTTATTTATTGTTCTTTTAATTTTAAAACTTTTTAATTTTTCTTTGAGTTTTCTGAGCAAATATCTTTTTTCTTCCTCTGGTTTATATATAAATTTTCCAAATTCTCGTGATGTGGCTATATCTGAATTTAATCGTCTGCTGTTGGAATGAAGTGTTTCTGTCTGGCAAACAGGGTTTATTCTGTAAAGCTGACGAAACGTTTTACGTTCTCAAACTACCAATTCTATAGATGGTTTTAGAAGCAAGTTTATCATATATTTCGCCCTTGGTACTTACAATAACTTTCCTTAACATGTCCATCTATTTTATCCAAGAAATAATATCTCTTGGTGGCTTTGACAATTCAAGGTTTATACCTCAGGTGATTTCGCTTTGCCTTTATCTTCTCCAAATCCATCCATCAGAAGTACTTATAAGCTTTCATTTTCCTTTTGGGAATACTACGTTTTGCACTTGTCAACAAAACTTTATTTATTTCAGAGATGGTTTCTATAGGATGAGTATTAGGATTATAGTTCTCTTCATGTAGAATTTCTTCTGTTAATTTCAGAAAACTCTTCCAACCAGCTCTTTTAAAATTCCATGAGGCTATATGCTTGAACCGGAAATTATTATTCTTATCATAGAAGAAATAGGCTTGCTGTTTATGATTCGATAGAACTTGTCTTTTTATCGAGCTTGATTCTTTAATAACACTACGTTTTGTATCTGTATTTAAGTCACATAGCAGATCTCGATAGCAACCACCACCATCTCATTAATATATTTAGTAGTGAAACAAGCCTCAAAACAAGTTCTATATTGATAAAAACTAAAACAATTTTCAAATCTATTCCCGCTGCATTTATATTTCGGTATCCTCAACAATGAAATAATTTTTAGATGTCGCTGTCTACCAAGGTAGTATAATGTAATGTAATAGTACTAGTGTGCTGCTACCCTCCTGGATGATAATATTCAGCCTCATGGTTAACGCAGCACACCCAATACAGAATAAAAAAAATACAGTTAAAAACATCAAATCAAAATTCTCAAGCGTATTCCTTTATGTTACCATGATTTTCCCCAACATGTCGCAATAATACGCAGCCTTCGACGAAATCTCGTGCATTGCCTTCACCACTACGAAAATTACAAAGCCTATTATTTTTCAAATTAAATCTTTTCGGGTACGCCGGGAAGCGTCCGTATCTAGTAACTATTTGATTACAATCAAAATCATATATCATTTTCATATTTTTAGAAACTTTAAAATTTAACAAATAATCTTTCCTTTTTCCGAAATGCTTCATATTTCTTTCCAGCAATCATAATAGAAATCCTTGATTTTACTAACAACAATTCTTTTTGATACCTGAACATAGAACCCATCCCCGGCATTACCCATACCAGATTCTTCGGTAAGTGTGTCGGCCTTCTCATTGCCTATAACAGCAATATGGACGTTAACCCAGTTTGTTTTCATTTCATGTACTTGCTCAAATTTTACAAGGAGATATTTTATGTATGAGATCAATATTTTATGTATGACTACCAAGGAACGACAAAATGCTTCCATTTTTCCATTCTTTATAAGTTGTTGGATGAGATATAAATAATAGTAATTACAACTGTGTGTTAGCTTGTTCTTAGAATCAAAAGTAAATATACTACAGTTACTCGAGTAATTTCTTACGTTTTTACTAACTTTTTCATATGAAAATCGAAAGGCGAAAATTACATTAATGATTTCCTCTCCGAAGGATGCACTTACAGTTCGAACACAACAAATGAAAACTATTCATTGATAAACTACCAGTAGCTCTCACAATATTATTTACTTAAAAAATCCTATATTCCAGTAAGAATATAGAATAACAGTAGCACAAAATTGAGAAGGAGAAATATCCTCATTTCCTTTTCTCGATATCTCGAGTCTCGTTCGCTTTTGTTATTGGCGACAGATACTCTCTAGGCCCCAAATCAAAAGTGCTGCTGTCATCTGCTTCAGCATGCAAGTTGTCGCTATCGTCATCACTGTCATTGTTTTTGTCACCGTTCACATTGTCTTTCCTCATGCAATGATTTTCAGATCCACCAAGAGCATTAAATATCGATGCTTTCCTAAAACTATTCACGATAATTGCTTATTGTACATAGCCCATTCATCCAAAATCCGTATGTAGATCAATTCATAAGATGACTTTAAAATTTCAGGGAGCTCGATTTCTGAACGCCTAGAGGAAGGGGAAAATTATGTGACTATTTTAAAAACGAAGAAAATACTAACGGCCAAAGACAATACCCACATCCCAAAGACTGTACCCAAAGTATCCACAAAGAACTATACTTATCTGATCAAAAAGCTTTCATATAAATGGGCATTTTCCAGTAACATCAAGTAAACAACTCTCAGATGATTTTACGCTATTGTGCAAGTATTCACCTTAAATGATATTCAATACTAATCTTTATTTCAGTTCTCAGAAAAGCTGGTCCATGTCATTGCTGTCTAGGGAAAACAAGAGCATGAGAAGTTGATAATACTCACATTTATAAATAATACTTACAGAAAAGTTTTAGGGATTTATGAAACATCCACAACAGCATCCGCATCAGATTATTTATATACATATTTTAGAAGCACAAGATGAGAAAAATTAACTGTCCAGTCGCCGGAATATGAATTCTAGCTATTCAGTTATCAGCCGGATATGTTGACCAATCTACAAGAGCAGATGGAACGAATTGCCATTGATTTCTGACTAAAACATAATTTTAAGAAGATACTTCAGCCTTTAAAAGCCAATAACTCCATTTTTCCATTTTTGGCGACAAACGGCTCTCGCCAATCCCATGATAATTCGATAAATATTGATTTATGGTTCATAACAAGGTTACAATACGCGATGTCTTTGTTTCGCCGCACTATTTATCTGACTTTACTCCGAAAGTGATTGGCGGCTAGGGAATTGAATAAATTGCTATAATCTCGGTGCTGGAAGATAGGCGCCAAAATTAATGAATAAATTCAACGCAACTTTCGGAAACCCGAGAAAGTTATTGTTTCTGGAAGCTAATGCATACGCGGAGTTGCTCTTCCCCGCCAAGTTATTAAAAAGTAATTACGAATATAAATTAGGTAGTTTTATCAACAAAAGCTATTTTGTAAAGCTTGAATAAATGCATAATTCGTATTATTTTTCTTAGTGTTTTGCTTATGTTTCTGAATGGATGCATAAGATAAGAAGATGAAACTTAAAAAAAACATTTTTCTGTGTTAGTGGTAAAATAACTAAGCATAGATTTAAAGAATTAAAAACTTATTTAATCCAAATAAAAAGAACGTTTTTAAATACATAGTGTAGGATTTGTTTTTTGATATTTTCAAATACGTATTGCAATTTTGCTGTCTGGAAACAGATGGCATGATGAAGGATATAAAGAACAAGATAAACTTTTATTTATTTTTATATTTAAAGAAAATCTAAAAAAAATAACATAGGTTGTTTATGAAATTAAGAAGCCTTAACTTCAAAGCTGGATTATTTACAAAATACATAGAAGTTAACTGATGTTTCATGCTAAAATTTACCCTCCATGATATAAGCTTCAGTAATATTATTGCAAAGGGGCGGGGACTCTTTTGAACGCCTGAGTGTTTATGATTAGATGTTTTTCATTCCTACAATTTTTATTGCAAAGCTACTTGAATAGTATGTGTAGACATAACGCAAATGCTAAAAAGGAAAGGCTGGCGATAGGGACCCCTAATCCCCAGTCCCCCTTTAAAAGGAAAAATTGTATGGTATTTCTATCTTTTCTTCCATTATGCCTTCATGGTGTCGCAGCACACTCGTCGCGTATTCGAGAGGCCCTGGTTCGAGTCCCGGTGAGGGCACTCCACATTTTCACATATACCGTTTCAAAATAATCTAATATTTCTACAGTATTTTCTGCTCTTCTTTGCCTACGTTTTTCCCATTTTTTTTCAAAGAATATATCATTCAGCCTTTTCATACTTTGCAGTAAGTTCCAAACCAGTCCTGAAACTGTATACTGTAAAGAGTTTCATATCAAATCTACTATGAGTTGTAGTACATAAATACAGTCATTTTCCTCAGCCTTTTTTCACAATTAGTTTCAGAGCTAAAAATCTTACAGAGTATTGTTTGAATCCAAGTCATATTTGTGATTAAAATAAACTATTAAAAATGAAAAATTGTGTATTAATATAGTAAAGGAACAAAAAGATGTAGAAGACGGAGCATCTTCTTTCTCCTTTTATGTGAGTAGTAGAAAATCGAGAGAGGAAGTCAGGCCTTTTTATAGTCTTTTAATCGTCTTTGTTGACGTGACTTTTCTGGGCGTACGTTAGTCAGGAGTATCTTCGTGGGAAGCACTTTAATTCATAGAAGGTATGAAGCAGAAATCCGCAGGGTCTCTTTTCCTGCTCTGTAAAAAAGCTCAGAATCGTGTTTAGCGTCTCATAAAAAGAGTAAAATCATATAATCTTTGTAATATCTGAAGAGCATGCATCAGAAATATTACAAACACCAGAAAACTATCTCAGAGTGACTACTGTCATAAAAAGGAAGCTGTTCATTGCAACTGTTTTAACTTTGTAAACATATGCCTCATGTTTGCTATTCAGCTGTTTACAAAGTTGAGACATTAATGGTAATGGCAACGTATACAAAATGTTTATAATAAATCTTAATAATAATACGCATAATTAATGTTTATAATGATAGAAACAGTTTTAGTCGGCGTTACTGGTAATTCTAATGTAAAAATTATGCACATACGATATGACAACGTAATGGAATTTGTTGGAAAAAGAATACTAAATTGTTCATCCTACAAACAAAGTTCCTGTCTGAAGGAGTTTGCCCTTGACTAACAACTTCTGACCTCCAGCTATAGATATCTGAGATCATAAATTCTTTATGTTAACAATTATTTCGTACTTCAGCAGAATTCCTAAGTTCAGCGATAATGCGTTTGTATATCTTCAACAGAGCTTGAATTGAAAGAAATTAAGACACTGAAAGAAATTAGGAAAATTGAAAGAAATTCGGGAATCTCCTTTCTAAACCTAGGCCGATAGCTTTCAGGTAACAGCTCGGATAGGTATCAGAGGTGTCCAAGGAACCGGCCGACAGCAAATGTTACAAAGTATATATTCGCATGTCAAAACATGGTACTGTGTTAAGGTATAAAACAACAAGTAACAATGAATACACAGTGCAATCAAAATACAATAGACTAAAATAAAATTAAATGCACATAAGAAACTTTTGCGAGCAATGCGGCCTGAAGTAATATAACTGATATGGGTAGGAAACCAGTTAATTATATAATGAATAGAAGCAAACAATGCTAATGATGCAATCAGTAACAAAAATATTGTGATAATGAAGAATGTTTAATATTACTGACCCCTTTTCCTCAGAGAGATAATGAATAAAAATAAATAAATAAAAATAAATTAACCTCTTGTCATAAAGGTGTACAGGTAATCAATTAAAATACACTACTGTATGCTGATATGCCCCACTGAAAAACGTATACAATAAATGCGAGCTTTAACAGAATTCAGAATAAAGCAATAAGAATGTTTAATATGCCTTTTTGTCCCATTGTTTCAATAGGAGTTGACAATTCACGCCAATTAGTTGGCATCTGCTGACTTAATCGGGTGCCCACATTTCTGTCTAGGTCCACAATGTGTTCCGCGTCTTCTACTTTTCCACACTCATATAAGTTTCTGTCACATTTTTTGAATTAGCGCAGATAGCTAGAGTTTAGAATCAGCACAGATAGCTAGGGATCAGTTAGGATCTAATTTCGAATCCGAGTTAGTGACTTTATTCTAATTTTCAAGATCAGGCAAAACGTTCTCCTTCCTGTATCCGCTGTAGCCCAGGATTCCTGCTATTTTTCTAATACTGTAACGAGATTTACGTAGAATGGAGAACCCATATGAATCCCAGATTTCCTATCCCTCTTCTATGAAAATCAATCTTTCAAGAGGACCGTCGGCTCGGCACTATTTTAAGTACCGCCATGCCTCAGAAAAATGTCACATACACTTAAAAGCATTCGTACCTTCTTAGAGTTTCGAACTTGATCCCAGGGCTATAGTAGCCGACATCTCTAGCACCTTGACAACAGAGTAGTATAAAGAAAATAAAAGTTTTAATTCTAATAGGCTTACAGATTACTAACAAGCGTGGTTCATATAGGAAGGCGTATCCTTAATAAACATGTTTAAGCAAGCCTCAATTTTTATTTGAGTTGCTTGGAAGATCTTCCTTGAGTTAATGAATGAAAACTCCTAATTTTATTTATGAAAATACCAATATTATATTTCGAGTGATTTTTAATTTAAAAATTTTCGCTTGTAAGATATCATACTATGACTACTTCTTTTAAAATTATAGATAAATCTTTTACAACGTTTGAGAGAGCAGAAAATTTGAGTAAATAATAGACTATACGTAAATAGCACGAAACAAGATTCTGTTCTGGTGCCATTCTGCGTATCAAAATACTTCTTCATTAACTCGGACCCCGGAAGTGCGCTTGTGTGAAATATGATATGCAAAACAGTTCAGTGGAATTTAATTTAGTCGACGGTTTATTTATTGTTCTGAGTTTACTGTGAATATTTTAGAGAGCTATGCAAACTTGCTTTTCCTTTTTCCCCTTCTTTTCTTATTTTGATTTTACTTGAGCTCTTCATTAATGAGCAGCAATTTTGAAAAGTCAGTTTTTCATCTGTTTGTTAGCTTTGGAAACTTTTCACGGAGAAATCTAGAAAATGTAGTTTTAAGAGTGTCTTTTGTCATCTAAAATAAATTTGAATATATTTTGAATTGCTTAAAATGTTTCAAGTTTTTGATGAAAGAGTATTTGAGAGAGGTGCTTTGCAAATAATGTTTTCAGAACATTTGATTATGTTCTTTTCTATATATTCCTTCAATAACTATTTTGCTAATAATAAAATAAGCCACAAGAATGGTG
>KK118077.1:0-25918 GCA_000611955.2 Stegodyphus mimosarum | reverse complement strand
ATATAATATATATATATATATATATATATATATATATATATATATATATTACATATACGTGTGTGTGTGTGCGTAAAATAAAATCCTAAATTTCGTGTGTAATTGTGATTTAAGTCGCCTATGTACCATAAATAAATGATTCTTCTTCAAATTTTCATTAGGAATTTACGCATTTTATTCTCATTTTCTCTATCTTGCAAATTTGCTGCCCGCTTCTGCTGTTTCTTTCTTCAAATACGTTCCAAAAATGTAATATCTCCTTAAGATTAGTATTTCATTTTATATTTTCACCTTTTATCCTAAAACAGCAACATGCTAATTATAAAGCTCTCTAAGCTTCTTCATATCTAAATTAATCCTTATCATGTTATTCGTATATTATTCTAATAACGGAGATAATTACTTAACACTTCAGCCAATAATAATACTGAAATTTGCAAACTGATCTTAAATTATCCAACTATGATAAACCGAAACTCTATAGTTTTAAACCAAACCTTTATATTGTGATTCACGCATTTTTCTCCGTTCCTTTGCTTTGACGACTAGATGTCGCCTCTCTTCTTACTTACATTTACGTATGTAGGACGTAGAAAACAAAATTATCAACTGCGCATTTTTTGCGTTATTTTATTTATATGTTTCTGAGTCAAAAGTGCTTTTGAATCCTAAAATAAATATTTAGTTGGCCATGGTCGTTGCTGTTTATTACAGACCTGCCATTATGCATATACATCCTCGCATCAAAAATTTTATTTCATAGATATAAAAAAATAAAACACAAAAGACAAACTATGTTAACGTTTTAACGCGCATTAGCTATAGTAAGACAACGTACTTAATGCAGATTTTTGTCTCCTATGTATACTATATGTACTGCAAATATTATTAAGGGATTATTTAATAATGTGATTTTCCCTCATTCAGCGCCAGTTGAAAACATGTAAAAATGCACATATATCAATATGATATTAATATTAACAAGTAAACACGCAAATGAAAATTATAATGTAGAACATTTTGAAATAAACTCTTAAGAAATTTCAGATGTTTGAGTGTTCGAATAGAAATCGATACAACATAGTTATAAACCAAAAACGTCCGCATATGTCCTCTAGCATTTCAAATTCCAGTAAGAGAATCTGTTTGTATTATTATTATTATTATTTTCAACATTGCCTCCACCATCGTGATTTTGAATGTTAAATTTTTTTCTATTATTGTTGTGGGTTGTATTGTTTTTTTCTTGATTACATTCACACATCTGTAGTTTCTTAGCAATTAATTTAAATATGTTGTCAGATATTGTACGTTGTTTGGCATATTTACACGTTATTAATGTTATTATTCAGATATCTCTGCATGTTTTCAAATTTTCAGATCGCTCTGGATAAGGAAAACTCACATTATTAATTAATTCCTTTAAGTTTTCATATGCAAATTTTCATCTTTCTGTTTATAAAGAGATTTAACTGTGCTTGGATATATTAGATAATAATATTTTACTTGGGTATACTTGTTTGTGTAAATATTGTTTATTTTTCTAAAGCTTTAGAAACATGGGAGTTATGACACCTCATGAATGATTTTGCCTACTGTAAAACAATTACTATTGTTATATTTATTCGCTGTTTTTAATTTACATGGAATTCATAATTCTGTTGAGAATTTGAGATAACGCCTTCCGTAAAGGACGGCAAAAAGAACAATCTGAACTTTTTATCGATTTAGTATGCTAAGAATTAAAAGGAAAACTTAAAGTTTAAATATTTTGTGCAATCGACAGTGTATTGAAATTTCGAGCAATTTCGTGCTTAACTTAAATAATGGTTGGTGAATCAAAAAACTCAGATTTTTTTATTGTATTGTAATAAATTTATTTTGCTTGTTGTTGTGTTGTGACTTATCTCACTTGTCTGGAAATAGCATCGGAACAAGCCTACGAAATTCAACTTGGAGGGGAGAGCAAGATTGCGCCTGTCATTGGCAAGAGGCTTGAGCACCATACAGGTGACACTACGACCAAAGAATATGTACTGACGTTCTTTGATACAACTTCGCTCATTTCCGTTCCCAATATTGATGAAGAATATAGCGGGGGGGACGGGTCCGAGGGTCTACAACCCCTCTTCCCCACCACAACCTCTCGAAAGGAGTTTCGGCTAGCCTTATATTTAGAGTATTCCATGCCGCAAAGATATTATACATTTACAAATATGCCTGCTTTCTCTGGGATTGGAACCCGGGCCCTTCGGTACTTTCTAAGTTTTTCGACATATTTTACAAGGCTGTGGAGGCTGATGGAAGAATAAAGATACAGAAATGAATTAACGTAAAAATGGAGTATTAGCTAAAATACACCTTATATTTCTGTTTTCGAAACAAATTGGAGTTTAGAAGTGGTAGCTGTTCGACACCCATGAAAGGTTTATATCTTTCCAAAGAATAAAGTGTGTTGTATTTTTTATATATTTCATTTTAATATTTTCGTTATTTTGGTACTATCGCAACCACCTTGGCGCAATATGGCGATTATTTAGAGGAAAAAAAGAGTAATTTTAATTCGGAGAAAGTTATTTATTTTATATCATATATGCTATTAGGTATATATTTTAATTTTAGTTTGAAATTTATTCCCTGAAAACAGTTTATAAAACTACTTACAAATAGGTTTTCTGTTTCTTTTCTTCCGTTGGAAATTTTACAGTGATCACTTTAAGAATTGATTCAAAGCAATGAGAAACCACTCGTTAAAGCACTTTAATTTTTTACTTCAGGAGTATATAAATCTGACTGCTGTAATTAAATGCCCGACAACTATTCTCGAACCAATTACCGCTTCAAATGCCGACATGTTAATTACACTTTTCAACTCTGCATTTCAGAAAAAGTTGTTTTCCAAAATACATCATCATCAAACGCGAAACTGAACATTCGGGCCTTTGTGACAAAATATTGCATTCCTACAAACTTTCACAGAACTTTCTTCGTTTGTAGACAAATTCCCCAAGCGCAAGTTCCAAAATTCAGCTGAAGATTAAAAATACCGCAGTTTGCCTTTAGAGCTTCTTAATAGAACCAAAAAAAAGTGGCGACGTAACTAATTCGAACTTACAATTATCGATATGTTTACCTGAAGAATTGTTATGCTCATGATTACCAGAGTTTGGCAACTTCTACCAAAGGAGTTGCCATAATACTAAAGTACCAATTTTTTTTGGGGGGGCGGGAATATTAAATCATGGTGCACGTACGGTTTAATGTGTCAAAAACTGGTGAATATAGGAGATATCTGTATAAAGCTTTATTATAATTGGCCACTTAATTATACAGCGACATAAAAGGGAACTGAACGGCGGAAGAACTAAATGTCTCCACTCTTTGCTGTTAAGGGAATCTAGAATTTCGAGAAATTCAACATTCCACAGACGCGTATAGATGAAAGATGCCTGAAGAACACCACAAGCAATTCCGGTAAATGTACCATTTTACGATGGGTCAAATTGTAGGTTTACGTACGGCTAGTTGATCTTACTGCCGTGTTCGTTGCTGAAACGCGCGTACATGTACCGACTGTACATAGAATTATGTCTAGGTGGATCCATAAATGAAATGTAAATAATTGCAAAAGACCGGATCCGTTTAGGCGTACTATAGAACACACAGATCGACGCAATGCGAAGAGAAGTGGTGAGGACTCTCAAGTTGACTATTATGGACATTTTGCGGAATGTGCAGAAGCTCTAGATACTCCAGTATCTGAAAGAATAGTTTCCGTTGTTTGGTTGAAAGTTGCTTGCACACAAGCCGCCCTTTGTGACGTTTGCTATTAACGCCAAACCATTGAAGCGAAAGACCGCTATGGAGTCGTGAAGGACTCTCTTTAACCCCATAATGGCACAATGTGGTATTCAGCTACGAATATCTGTTTTGTTTGTCTGGGGATATTTACCGTTTCAGAGTCTGTAAGTGTTAGGGAGATAGAGCCATTCCGATTACTATTGCTGAGCCCCACACCTCTTATCAATGTGGCATAATGGTTTGGGGTGCCATCAGTCATGAAAACAGGTTACCCCTGCCATACATCAAAAACACATTGAAGACAGGAAGATAAGTTGATGAGGTACTTGAGCCCGGTTTGCTTTCTTCTGCGACTGAAAAATGGTATTTTATAGAAGAGCAATGCGACACTGTGAATGGCATTCGTTAGCTAACAAGCCTTGCAGCATATCCCATTGATTACTTGGCCTGCGATTTCCCTTGACCTTTCGTCGATCGGGCATATCTGGAACGTGATTGGTCATCGTCTGTGTACTCTGTCCTAGTTGTTATCATAACAAGAACTTTGGAGAAGGGTTCAAAGTATATGGTCTTCCATCCCTCAGGACACTATCTGCACACTAACTGAATCTTTAACGCGTAGGTTTGCAGCTTACATCGCCGCTAGAGATGGTTATACATCTGATTCCCTGCACATTTCAGAACTGTATAAATTTATCTTTCTATAAATAACATCGCTTATTTACATATGCATGATCTGTCTGTGCATCTTACCCAACTTCTTATGGTGTTGCATTTTCTAAGTCTAGCAGTCAAATTTATCAAAAGTGAAGTCAGTTTTCTAATATTTGTAAAATTTTATTATTAATAGTATTTTATACTACAGATGTTACATTAAAAACATTTCAATCAGAATATTATTATATAACGAATTTGAAATCTTTACTGGTATATCAGGTAAAGTAGAACATTGATCCATTTTCTTTTCAATTCTTAGCTAGTAAATAGCGGAAAAAGTAAAATAAAATGAAATATAAGTAAACCATATTTTGGCATGCATAGATACACGCTGGTTTGCAGAATTTATGAATATTATTTATAGTGTTTTACTCAAAAATTTCGAGCATTTAGAAAGATTCTCTTATTGTTTGCATATTCAATATTAATAGTACGTGAAAAGGTTACTTGAAAATTCTTGATAAACATTTTAATAAGATGGAATTAACTGGTATTGAAACTTTCAGTGTTGTAAGCAGAGTAAAACTTTGTGTTCTTCTGCAAACTAAAATATATTATAGACTTAGTCATACATTTTACAGCTATTCTGAAGTGAGCAATCTTAATATTTTCATTGTTAAATATTTATGGAAGGACCAGAGCAAAGGTTGTAACCTTTTAGAAAACATTTATTCTACATTATCTTTTATGTTTTGCCACCTTTTTTTGGTATTGTGAAAATAAAATGCCGTAGTATTCATCTTTTATTCTGCTGTATAAAAGAGGAATTTTTGTTATCAATCTTTTAAAGAAAGTGTGCATTTAAAAAAAAAAAAGCTTTTTTCAAGATAACACTTTGAAACACCAAAGGCTTCAACAACTTTATTTTCTGCGTCATGCGTGCACGTGGGAATATAAAAGATATTTTCAAACCATTCTTTGCTTAGGTAGACCTTTTTTAAAACAGTATGTATTTGAGACTCTGACATGTTTGTGAAAAGCTGTTTCACAACTGAAAAAATGCTAACAATTTTTTTAATAAAATTTCATTCCTGTAGACATTTTTTATTTTATCAATTCCAAATCTGAATTCAATGAAATGCAAAAATGATAAAGAAAAATATATATACTTGTTTAATGTTATTTTTGTTTCTTAAAATTCATGAATTGCTGTGAACAAAAGAAGAAAGACACAAAAATAAAACTGCGTAGACGAGAATAAAAAAAAACTCTTTAGAATTCCATAAATTTAATGCGTAGTGTAAGTAACTTAGATAACTTCTTCTGAATGTTGATGACTGCAGCTGTATAAAAATAGTTTCCACTAGTATTGATTGTAGGTACAAATAAGTTCATAACTTCTGCTGATTTGTGGGGAAAATTTAAGTAAATAAAATAAACTTTGAAACCTATATGACTTATCGCAATCAGTAAAATTCAATAGAGTCCTATGATAAATTCCTCAAGCTATGTGTGACAAAAATACCTCTATAGATAAGAATTTGTAGTAGCAGATCTGTACAGTATAAAAGTATAATTTCCTATTTAATCTGGTTTGAAAACTCTATTTCGAAATTAGTTTAAGGTAACAAATTCAAGTTCCCGTTAAGAAAGTGTTGTTTTGAAAAGACGTAATAGTGATTCCATTTGGCTGTGATATGAATTTTGTTCAAAACTTTATAAAACATTTATTTAATTAATTACGCAACGAAAAAAACAGGAAATATCAATTATTAAATAATCAAATATTAAATATAAAATAATACACCTTTCATGCAGTTTCATACGTATTTAGAAAAAATCGAAAGTCAACTCGCCCGACTATCAGATGTAATCTATTTTGTAAGAATGAGCTTTTCCCCTTTCTGCTACCGAAAGAAGATAAAATGTAATCTGTAACATATTTCATTCCTTGAAATAATTTGAATTTTGAACACATATCCTGAATTGGTCTTCTACAGCCTGAGTAAAAACTTTAAGGCCAGTAAAAATTTTTGAGAAAATGGAAACATTTAAACTGATGAATTAAAATACCATTTGATTGATAATTATTGAGCTTAAATAAAAGTAAAAAAAGTAGAAAAATTAATTTGCAAATATTTTATTATTAGAAAATATTACAGAACACACAGATGAATATTTGAGCCTGAGTAAAAACTTTAAGGCCAACATAGAAAATAGCATATAAGAAAAAAATTACAAATTCTTAGAAGGTTGTGTGGGAGCCATTTCTTCGAATTACTTCAAATATTCTTGTTTTCATGGATGAAACGAGTTTTTGACAAAGGTTGGGGTCGGTTATACTTCGATAGTAAATTGCAGCTCTGTTGTTGATGTAAAATGTCTCCCATTTGCATAAACTCTTCTTGCTAAGTCACCCCAAAGGTTCTCGATTGGGTTTAGGTTAGGTGATCTAGCTGGCCATTTCACAATTTCAACATTGTTGACTTGGAACCAATTTTTTGTGCTGTTACTCGAATGGATCGATGCATTGTCTTGCTGATATTTCCCATTTTCTCCAGCAAGACATTCAGCACTTGGCAAAATATGATTTGAAAGGACATTTTGGTATCCTTGTGAATTCATTCTACCTGAAACGAATCAATTGAGTCCACACCATTGTAAGCAAAACAGCCCCAAGTCATGACAGACCCTCTCCCTAATTGGCGCTTGGAGAATATTTCTTTTTCATTTCTTATATCATGCCAGTAGAAATTCCAGCCATCTGGTCCATCCAAATTCCATTTTTTTTCGTCAGAAAAAATAATTTCTATCCATTGGTTGTCCCAGGTCATGACTTTCTGGCCAAAGTTCAAATGCTCTATTTTGTGTCTCTGCAGTAACTGAGGGTTAGTCAGTTTTGCTGTATAAGTGAACCTTCCAGACCTTCTAATTGTGTTATAAATCATGTTTTGACAAACTTTTAAACTTGTCGTCGGAATCAGTTTCCTGGTTGAGTACTTTCCAGTAGATACAAGTTGGCAAAATCTTCTTTCATCACGCGAAGACAAAGCTTTAGGTCTTCCCCCATTATTCTTTTTACCATAATTGTCTTTCAATTTTAAAAAATTGTTGACTAGTCTTTGATCTTCCTATCTTTATCGCAATAGCACGACTACTCATTCCTGTTGAAGACAAAGCTTCGATCTCTCCTCTTTCACGATCAGTTAACTTTTTACCCTTCGCCATCTTCACAAAGATCACCAATACTTCGAAGAAACGTATGACAAATATGAAACTTGCAGCGTTGTCACAAGCTAGTAATTGCAATGGTAATTACACGATTATATTATATTTATTTTTAAAAAATGACTGGTGGCCTTAAAGTTTTTACTCAGGCAGAAATACTAACTTTGTAAACAACCACATGTTTCTCATAATTATGTATTTACAAATTGTGTTTTTAGCATTTATTTCTTATCAATGAACTTTAATATTATTTGAATCCCTTTTATTTCATTTTACATTTTCTCAAAAATTTTTACTGGCCTTAAAGTTTTTACTCAGAGTTTATTTTGTAAACGTTCGTGAGTTTTACTTTCATTTAAAATTTAAATTTAAGGAAACCATTACTTTCATTTAAAATTTATTTTAAATTTTCTTTTCACTTAAATTTACTGAATTGTAAATGCATGAGTAACAGATGCCACTGAATTCTTACATAAATTCTAACTCTGAAAATTCGTTACATTATACATATATGTTATATACTATTGTAATGTGACAGATAATTAAAGATGTTCTTCAACAAGACTGCCAAATCTCAGATTAAGCAGTCAAAGCAGCTATTTATGTTTCGGTAACATAAGTAACATGACTCGAAAAATTTGAAATAAACATATTGTTAAGCGACGCCCAACAGATTATCCTCTACCGAAATACATAATATATAGTGTTACAAACAACATTTGTTAATTGCAGTAATGATGGAAATATTTACAAAATGTTATACCCTAAATACATAATAAACCGATAAACAAATATATTCTTACGAATTTTGTATATACAAATATAATTTTAGTAAAATTGTAGTATTTTTTAGAAAATACAACACGAAATTCTTGAAAGAGGAGATGCTCTGCCGGAAAACCAAGAATACAGGGGCAAGTCTGTTTAACATTGTATAGATGGCTATCTCGTTAAATTGGCAAGATATCGCCAAGCTGGCGATAGTTTGGGCGACTAATTTGGAAAGAAACTTAGTAACCCTTTGGCGACATTTTGGTCCGTCTCTCTATAACTGTAATTGGTAATATACTAGAATAGCTGTGACTGTATCTGGCCCTCATATGCCTTCCAGTAAGCGCACCTAAGCTTGATTTTTCATCCATCAGTGCAGAAAGCCTTAGCGGGTGCAAAACAAGACATCTGTCTAGCTTGTCTGTCTGTCCTCGAAAAATAGGAAATAGAGATTTCTCGGCGGCTGGGGAAAATCCATATCAGAGCTGAATGTGGAATATTGAGAAATCCACGAGAGCTTCCCCTTTTCGATGCGCTTTGCATTGTATTATGTTTAATGTTCTTAAGAATTTGATATTTAACTACTGGTTTTCCTGTGTGATACAGAGAACAGCAGTACGATTATTTGTTGCAGAAAAATTCGGAGCTGTACAGTGTTTCTTCTGGTAAAATTAATTTTATCAAGCTATCATCGGTTCTCTATGCATTCAATCCATTACGAACCCATGCGCATACAACAATATTATACTTGCTTTAACTCTAGATGTCATGAAAAATAAAATAAGAATATTTTGAGTTAGTAATATTGCGTTTAAATCTCTCAGTTAATTTAATCAAAATATCATTTTAATTTAAAGGAAAAAATAAGGGTATTATTAGCATTGAATGGTAGCGCTTCTAAATTGACAATATGCAAGAAGTATCGTAAGTCAGAAAGCCTCAAGAATAGTTAACAGAGTCAAGTGAAGTTTCTACTGCCATAAGAAAGGATCTTATGCCTCTTGCCTTTTCCAAGCCTAACAAAATAAAAATGTCATTGCAGTGTGACTTAACGATGACACAATCCTTACAGTAAAGATGAAACAAATGCAGCCGCAAAGGTATGGATATTTTTAATGGTACCTTGGATTTATCCCATCGACCTGTAAACACTTGCGAAAATGCGCAGATCCATTGGCGCCAACATAAGCAATTTGAAGCAATGAATGAAATGGTTAAATGAAAAGAAATTTAAAAAAAAACTGTATTTTTTATAATTGCACACTGAATTATTCTTGAATCTGACTATACTATTATAAATCATTTGGGCGGCTAAAAATCCTTGATAGCGTTTAAAGCGCAAACAAACAAGTCATTATCCTTGTGCACTCTCCGCCACATAAATTCGTTTAATTACGAATCCAAGTGTTCTCGGGTAGTTCCGCAGTATTTCTTGTTTTTCCGTTTTGCTAAACACCACAGTCGTTATCAGTTTTCTGTATGTGTACTGTAGAGAAAATGTGTGCCTGAGTTCACGGCAGCAAATGTAGTAATGAGATGTACCTAACAGACCATGATAACCTGAAATATATTGGGAAGAACTGTGAAAATAATAAATATTAAACGTTGTGTTACCGCAATAACCTATAATACTAGAGAGGACTGTAAGGGTAAAATGTGTGATCTAGGAAGTACAAAAACAAGAATATAACTTACCCCAAAGAAGGCTACATGATTATTCTTATAACAATTTTTTAACATCATATCATTTTTATGACCTTTTTGACAATTTGTTTTTTCACCATATCATCTGAACTTTTTTTTTTTTTTATTATTATATACCATCAATTTTCTCTTACTTTGTGAGTATATAAGAATGATTACACTACAATTCTGTTTAACTACTTATTCATTCCAAATTGCTCAAATTATAAAATAGCAAATTTTCATTACTAGCTAGATACTTGTAATAATCACTAAGCATTCTCGAGATTTTTTTTATCCCCCTCTTTTTTTTTAAATTCCCTGACGTAATCAACCCGGACCAGCCTGCAACTGACCAAACGTATAAATGAAGGTGGCCAACCTACATCCATACTAACCAAGAAAATCAAAAAAAAAAATTAATTGGAATTAAATCCACTACATTCATATCAAACACAAAACTTGTGTGAATTTTTTCTTACTTTCTTTAATTATTTTTTCTTACTTAGTGAACAAGAAAAACAAGCTCGATGAAATAAATGTTCTTAATTAATCAAATTGAACCTTGGATCAACTCTTTTAAATAATTTGCTAAAATGAATTTTTTGAGTTTTGAGATGTACCTAGCAGACCATGATAACCTGAAATATATTGGGAAGAACTGTGAAAATAATAAATATTAAACGTTGTGTTACCGCAATAACCTATAATACTAGAGAGGACTGTAAGGGTAAAATGTGTGATCTAGGAAGTACAAAAACAAGAATATAACTTACCCCAAAGAAGGCTACATGATCTTGTTGAAACAAATTACAATTTATTACTAGTTAGCCAGACTGTAAAAGAAATAGATTAAAAAAATACACTATGCCAGATGGAATAACTAATACAAGGCATGCATGAAGCTACTCGTGAGTGCTAGACGAAGTCCAGAGGAATCTTAAATCATCTGCGCGTGTACTGTCCTTGCATTGGCAGCATGTTCAATAGAGTTACTCTAAATAAAGTCACTTCGAAATACGATGAAATTAAATCAGATGCATTTACCAGTCCGGAGTTCAGACGTGAAGAAGAAACACGTGGCAATATGAATTCTTGGAACGAACAAGAGTCCGATGAAATTCAACACGAAATTTCTTTCCGTAACAAATTTTTATCAGAGGATGGTTCTCGATGCAAGGCAATATGAAGCATTTTACCTCAGAAATTCGTTAAATATGGATGTACATAGATGAAACTTCAAAATATGAAAAATTGGCTAAGTTGTGCAACCAGGAATGAACAACATCTCCGCCGGTCAGGACTGCCCAGAAGGGCGTCCTACCTCGACGAGCGCCAGCAGCAGAAGAAGGAGAAACCGGTTCCGTCCTTCAATCTCGCCTCGTGATCAGTGTCGGTTGCAGTTAGCATCTTATGTGGAGGCTTGCCTTCACATTCCCTCCGGCCAAAGAAAAAAAATGACGTAGTACAGTTCACAAATCTTGATGAGGCACCAAACTGATTGTAGATGGAACTTGGTATAATTAGAAATCACGTGGCTTCAAACTTGAAGATCTGGCACACATTTAAATTAGCACATGTAAACTCAATCACATATCTGTCTGACTTACATTAGAATTCATCATAAGTAGCTTAATTAAATATACTTGTCTGGCATAATTCACATAAGATCAAATATTAAATTATCAAAATATCATTGTCTGGCATAAATATGAAAAAAAAATTTTGGGGATAAGTTGCTACACATGTGAATTAAATTAAAATTAACTAAGAACTAATACATACATGTTTCACATACAGTAACATAAATCTTCACTAGACTCCGTGAACACATTATATTTGTAACATAGTACACCTCGCATTTCATACAATCTTTCACTGTTGTTACCAACTCTTATTCACTATATCTTACTTAACAATTTTTTTATATTGTATTATTTTTACCAATTCTTATAACAATTTTTTAACATCATATCATTTTTATGACCTTTTTGACAATTTGTTTTTTCACCATATCATCTGAATTTTTTTTTTTATTATTATATACCATCAATTTTCTCTTACTTTGTGAGTATATAAGAATGATTACACTACAATTCTGTTTAACTACTTATTCATTCCAAATTGCTCAAATTATAAAATAGCAAATTTTCATTACTAGCTAGATACTTGTAATAATCACTAAGCATTCTCGAGATTTTTTTTATCCCCCTCTTTTTTTTTAAATTCCCTGACGTAATCAACCCGGACCAGCCTGCAACTGACCAAACGTATAAATGAAGGTGGCCAACCTACATCCATACTAACCAAGAAAATCAAAAAAAAAAATTAATTGGAATTAAATCCACTACATTCATATCAAACACAAAACTTGTGTGAATTTTTTCTTACTTTCTTTAATTATTTTTTCTTACTTAGTGAACAAGAAAAACAAGCTCGATGAAATAAATGTTCTTAATTAATCAAATTGAACCTTGGATCAACTCTTTTAAATAATTTGCTAAAATGAATTTTTTGAGTTTTGAGATGTACCTAGCAGACCATGATAACCTGAAATATATTGGGAAGAACTGTGAAAATAATAAATATTAAACGTTGTGTTACCGCAATAACCTATAATACTAGAGAGGACTGTAAGGGTAAAATGTGTGATCTAGGAAGTACAAAAACAAGAATATAACTTACCCCAAAGAAGGCTACATGATCTTGTTGAAACAAATTACAATTTATTACTAGTTAGCCAGACTGTAAAAGAAATAGATTAAAAAAATACACTATGCCAGATGGAATAACTAATACAAGGCATGCATGAAGCTACTCGTGAGTGCTAGACGAAGTCCAGAGGAATCTTAAATCATCTGCGCGTGTACTGTCCTTGCATTGGCAGCATGTTCAATAGAGTTACTCTAAATAAAGTCACTTCGAAATACGATGAAATTAAATCAGATGCATTTACCAGTCCGGAGTTCAGACGTGAAGAAGAAACACGTGGCAATATGAATTCTTGGAACGAACAAGAGTCCGATGAAATTCAACACGAAATTTCTTTCCGTAACAAATTTTTATCAGAGGATGGTTCTCGATGCAAGGCAATATGAGGCATTTTACCTCAGAAATTCGTTAAATATGGATGTACATAGATGAAACTTCAAAATATGAAAAATTGGCTAAGTTGTGCAACCAGGAATGAACAACATCTCCGCCGGTCAGGACTGCCCAGAAGGGCGTCCTACCTCGACGAGCGCCAGCAGCAGAAGAAGGAGAAACCGGTTCCGTCCTTCAATCTCGCCTCGTGATCAGTGTCGGTTGCAGTTAGCATCTTATGTGGAGGCTTGCCTTCACATGTACCAATTTCAGGATCGACAAAATTATATCGATGTTTCACTTTAAAGTGTCGGAATCCCGCTGCTTCCCATTCATCAGTTTTGTAACATTTCCACGAGTCTTAGAAAATTGTAATTCTTTCTGCAATATTGTTTCAAATTTCAGTCATTAGAGGTACTGCATTTCGATTCGAAAACTTTACGATGAAATACTCGATAGTCTCTCTGCAGGGACCCCTAAATGTCCATTGTTGTGGAAGAATACGACCGATTTGGTCTTTGCACTTTCTAAAAAGGCTCTCATCTATCTCTACAATTTTGTTCAGACCTCCTATCTGTTTCGAATCCCGTTGTAGAAGGCTATGAGTGCACACTTCCCTCATATAATTGTTCCAATCATCAGTTGGTTTCCTATTAAATCCAGCTGTTTCTCCCCCCCCCCATTGAATAGATGTTAATTCTTGTGACCAGCAGTAAATAAATCAGACGGCAGTCAGAAACTGGAGTTTCGAGCCCTGCAAGCACATGCCTTTTCGAATAGCGACTCGTTTATAGCACCCCTTTACACTGCTTCGCCAATTCTTATCAGTTTTGATATACAACACCATATCGTGACCATTAACGCACATTTTCTTAGAAGAAAAGGTTCCATACTCTTGAAAATATGCCACTGCACTCTTTTCGGGGCTAGACAAATCCCAAATTTGAATATTTTACATTGGAGTAAAAAAAAGGCAGTATATTTCAACACGTTAAAGAAAACTCGTTAACTCGCGTAGTCAAGGATTACACAGGTATTTCCGGTTACTGGCGTAGAAAGTACCTTTTGGCGAAAATGGTCGACGGGATAATCTCAAAGTACAAGAATGGTCGACGGGATAATCCCAAAGTACCAATAAACTTAATGGTATTTTAGAATTACATAACCGAAGATGTGAAAAAAAATTTAATGTTCTTCGTTTGTGATATTTTTATCTGTGCGCTATTGTCTATAAGTATAGTTGTATAGTATTTGGTTGAACGGAAATGAACTAATTAGTCCTGGAGGTAATGTTGAACTAACAAATATAAATTATAATTCAGATATTAAACTGATTGCTGTGGACTGACATTTAAGCAAACGAAGATAAACAGGGATGGATTAAAGATTTGTAATGCGTTTTCAAGTTAAGTAATGTGTATATCGTCTCCATTAGAGTATTCATTTAACATACGTATAACATATAATTAAAAATCCCAATGAACTTAATTAAAAGGCTTCCATGTTAAGTAATGTTCAAATCGTCTCCATTAGAGTTTGTATTTAGCACACATAAGTGTGCAGCAATGCAACGCAATGAACGTAGTTAAAGCATTTTCAAATGATGTGCAGATCGTTTCCATTAGACTATGTATTTAACATACTTAAAGTACGTATAGTCATAAAACACAATGAATTTAGTTAAAGGGTTTTCAAGTTAAATAACGTTAAGTCTTCCAATCTCGTGCCTTTTCAAATAGTTACTTGTTTATTGCACTCCTTTACATTGCAACGCCATGCTTATCAGTTTTGATATACAACGGCATATCGTGGTCATTAGCGCGGAAGAAATGATTCCATACTCTTGAAAATATGCCACTGCACTCTCGTTGGTGCAAGGCAAATCCCAAATTCGAATCATTTTGCAGCGGAGTGAAAAAAAACAGTATATTTCAACACGCTGAAGTAAACTATCTCACGTACTCAAGGATTACACAGTTATGTGCGGTTATTGGCGCAGAAGCTACCTTTTGTTAATAATATCAGATCTGGCAAAAATGCTCGACGGGATAATCCCAAAGTACGAAAATGGTCAACGGGATAACCTTTATCCTTTGACTGTCTGAATGTCTGAGTGTTTGACTGAATCGTCACATTTAAAAGGTACACTAAAGTTAGGTACACTAAAGTTTTACTTTAGTGTACCTTTTTAATGTGATTAAAAAGTACCTTTTTAATGTAATTAGTACGGTCATTATCATAACCGTACTAATTATACTTTTTAATGTCATAATTAGTACGGTAATTATAACGCACAATAATTTTACAAGAGACAAAAGTGCAGGATATTCCATGTTCTGTTAAAGGACATTTTTCAGGCAATATTAATTACATTACAAATACGTATCTCCTAAAGAATATATGAGAGGAAATGGGCAAATTAGAGAGCTGCTATTGGAAACTTAAAAGATATGAATTCGTTTTCTGATACAATAAATTATATAAAAAATGATTTTTTGAGAAGGGGATCTGTCCACGTAAATTTGTAATTTCTCGAAAACATGTTCATAGAAAGGGTAAAAAGCAAATGATTTGAATGGCAAAAAATGAAATATATGCAACAGGACATTTAAGTGTAATAAATATAAAACTGCAGAAATTTAGAAACCAAATCCCGTTGATAGATATCTGAAGTGTACAATCCATAACTTCTTTGTTTGGAATATTAAATTATACGCATTTTTACTGCATTTCATTTAAACGTATTGGATTGAATTAAATCTACTTCGTCGGTAGTGCATAAACCACAATAGAATGAATGCACACTTGAAAATTCATTATATTTGTTTACCATAGTGACACTGGAGGGAGGTTCGCTTAACATCGTTACATCTGATTCATCTTATAACTCAGATTGCACAAAATGGTATATCATCTGAAGAATTATCTAATCGTCGGCATATGTTCTATACAAATACTATAATAAATCTAAAACGAGGTATAAAAGAATAGAAAAAAAAAGAAAGAGAGAAATAGTTTTTCACAGACGATTCAGTATTTCTCATTCAATTAATTCAGTTCTTACTTCGCGAAAAGGCAAAAATATATAAAAAGACTCAAAATATCTATATTAAAAATGCGAAGTAAATCTTAAACTTCTTTCCCCGAATAAATTTAAGAATGGATTAAGCATGATTTAATTGGCAATAATAAACGAAGGCGTCATCTTTGCTGTTGCGAAGCTTAGTTTCTCTAGATTGGCAACAAATCGGCTACTCTAAGTTTCAAATGTAAAAAAATATGGCTGCTTTCGTAAAAATAATTAGACTTGACCGCACTTAAACAACTTTTAAATTGTTGATAATTCTACAAATCTTGCATGCAGATTTACTAAAGGCATGGAAACCTTACCCGGAAGATAAGAACAACATAATTCAATTATTTTTAAAGCAAAAAATGAACAATTTACCAACATACAAGAATAAAAAATATTAGCTCACTGAGCCGAGTAACAGAGTGAGTATATATATACACTTTTGGTGCAGTCGATTGCAACCTAAAAGGGAGGCGCACATCTGCATGTTACAGCAGTCGTATATACAAAATTTCAACTTTCTGAGGCTACTCATTTTTGAGTTATGCGAGATACATACATACATACATACGCACAGACGCAATGAGGAAATTTCTTCAGAATCCATTTTAAATCAGTTTTATAATTTTTTGGGGGAAAAGAGTCTTTTATTTTGTCCTTATGTACAGATGTCAGGCTAAAACATCGTCGTTAAATTGCATTCGATAGCGGTCAAAATGTATATTTTCATTGAAATATGATACCTGAAATTTTTCGAGGTTACAATACTTCCTTTTTACTTCGTACAAGGAGTAAAAAGTGTCCACACAATTAGAGGTAGCATCAAATCACATCCAGTCACCACATCGTATGTTGGAAATGTCACTAAAAAAAGAAATGTAGCAAAGAAAAATAGGCAGCGATGTTTTGTTGACTGCGGAATTTAATGCGAAGAGAAAAAAGTGGTCGAAAGAGCCACTGCCTGATTCTAGTAATTTCCCTAAAGATAAGGAAGTCCCATTTGATTGTGTTCCCCCGCAAAAATTTATTCGGAGGTTGTGATTACATCTAAGCTAAGCTGTCGTTCATTCAGTAGTAGTATTTTCTTCTTTAACACAAAATGGGCGGATGCTAAGTCCAACTAAACCCACGTCTAACAGAAGGACTTGATTGATTCTAGCTGTTCCTTGTTCCAGACAACTGTAGTGTAGCCCGTTTCGATAAAAAGAACCAAACAACATGTTTGGTAAAACTGTTGGGGGATATTGATGATAGTTTCATTGGCCTCTAAACAGTGAAACAAGTCTCAGAGGGTTTGGAATTCTTACGTTCCTCATCTGCAGTTCATTTGCAACAAGGTCTGCCGATAAGTAAGGGGAGTTGAATTGACCTCAGGGTTTTATGCTCTACATCCAGTCTAAATTTTTAATGTTTATTTAATGAGCAAACGTTATTTCCATAGATATCAAGCTCATACTTTAACCACTAAGCTGCAACAGTAAAGCTTATTTGAAATTTAGTATGTTCTAGTAAAATAACACTTAACATTATACTGAAGTGCGATTTATTTTTCATTGCTTTTGCATACATTTAAAGATATCTCTTATGTTTTAAGAGTTTTAACATAAAAATTTTGAACAATATTTATTTAATGTAATAAATTTCACACCTAATAGCAATTCCATCTCCTTTCATGGATTAAAACGCGGAAGGATTGTATCAAAAAACAGCAACATTTCACTTAACACTAGAGTAATTTTAATAATAAAATTTAGAGTATATTTAATAATAAAATCTTTAATTCCATTTGCACTGAAACATGTCTCTTGCGTTTTAGGAATTTTAACATAAAGATTTTGAGCAATATTTGTTTCATGTAATAAATTTCGCAGCTGATACAAATTCCATCTTTAATGGATTAAATTACTCCTACAGCGAAAACACACAGGAGGGCTATTTTATCAAAAAACAACATCATTTCATTTAGCACTAGAGAAATTTAAATAATCAAACGTTTAACATTAAAATCTTTAATTCCTTTTACACGCTTTCAAAGATAGCTGTTAAATGTTAAATATTTTAACATCGAGATTTTGAAAAATATTTTTTGGATGTAATAAATTTCATAAGTAATGCCAATTCCATCTTCTCAAATGGATTTAATTACTTCCACAGGAAAAAGGCACACAAGGATTATATAAAAAAACACCATATTTCATTTAACACTAAAGTATATTTAACAATAAAATTTAGAGTATATTTTAATAGAAAAATTTTCAATTCCTTTGCATTTATTCAACGATATCTCTTATGTGTTACAAAAAGTATTTTCTCCCCTATTCCAGCATGCCTTCGTAGTGTAATGTTAGCACACTCGGCGCGCAATCGAGAGGCTCTGCTTCGAGTAACAGCCAGAGCATTGCTCATTTTTCACGTTCCCTGCTTAAAAAAATAAAATGACTCAACAGCAGCGCCGGAACTAAAAGGTGGTGGATGGTGATTCTTCACCACCAGGATTTTGCGATTGGGTCCCCTAATCTTCAGTCACCCTTATTTTCTCCTTCCTTCTAGCATACCTTTGTGGTGTAACGATAGTACTCTCGGCACGTATTCGAGAGATCCAAGTTCGAGTAGCTGCGAGTGCATTGCTATTTTTCGTGTTTCTTGCTTCAAAAAAACCTAATTACTCAACAACGTTTCAAGATTTTAACATTTTGAATTTGAACAATTTTTGAACATTGAGAATTTGAATAATATTTGTTTGATGTAATAATTTTCATAACTAATACCAATTTCATTTTCTTTAATGGATTAAATAACTTCTACAGCGAAAACGCACAGAAAGATTGTATAAAAAGGATACCAACATTTCATTTGATACGAAAGTGTATTTAATAATAAAATCTTCATTTCCTTTCACATGCATTTAAAGATCTATTACTTATTAAGAATTTGAACAATATTTGTTTGATGTAGTAAATTTTACAACTAATAACAATTCTTTCTGCTACAATGGTTTATATTATTCTGCAGCGAAAACACACCTGCCGCGCTTGTCCATGGTTATTTTCTCATTTTTCTATGCGTCATAAAAGCAATCTGCAATCATAGCAGATGTATACCTGAAAGAATATTTTTCTGCCATTTGCTTTTAGCTAATTTTGATCTCCTGCTGTTTGACGAATTTAAAAATAAAATTTGAAAACACACATACATGATTCGACACATGATTTTAATATTTACTTCTCAAATATTTTAGGCTTTTTCTTCATAGATAACATATTTCATGTGTAACTTGAGGCAGAAATCGGCTTAATGAAACCTGTTCCTCTAAATAATATCGCAAATAGATTCTTTCTTTAATACAGTAAGCTAATTAGATATAAATTTATGTTTAAGAATAAAAAGCAGTTGCTTCATATAAGGACATACCGATGACCGAATAGATAAGGCCATTGAATGCTAGTAGTTCCACACAGGTTTTTGTACAGGCCAACAAGCTGGTTGCATAGGTAATTTCGTGATTTTATACATGTGTTACATAAATGCGAGATCGTTTCCTATCAGAAATTGTTCTAAAAAGGCATGCCTTCATTTAAATAGCCCTACTGCGCTTTATCATGATCAATTAGCCGTTCTAGTTCTATCTAATTTGAAATTATGGTTTTTAGTTTCATTTAGCAGTGTTTCAAATAAACATTTTGGGAGAAGTTAAATTGTACAAACTCTTTAATTAATAAAGGCAAAAAAAGCATTTTAAAATGTTCCGTAAACTATTAATTTTTCTTTTGGAAATTTTGTTTGTTTCGTTATTTCTTAAGATATTGGTTTTCTGAAATGAAAAACTGTAATTTAAAAATAATTATACCCTACTATTCAACAGGTGTGCACTGCCGAAATACTTTGCTCCTCTTCAAAAATCTGACAAACGTGTGTACACTCTGAAAAAATCTGACAAACTCAAGACACTATCGTGTCTCAGGATGGGCAGAGTATACTTATATAGATTTAACCGTCCTTCGAGAATATTCCCGAGGAACTGGCTGATAATGCGTTCAAGAATGTTCTCGCTCGTCCATGTCATATCGCAAAATTTGTTGCCAAATATCGTCAAATGGATGATTTAAGGTCAAATATGTTGCATTCTGCGGGTTCGTAAATTTGATGTCGTTGATGACAACACTTGATGAAGAATCAAAACACAATTTATTCGCCAGTATTACACAGAAGAGTTCCAAAGACACGTTTACGCACGTCAAAAAACTACGACAAACGCGTTGAAACACTCAGCAATACAGCCTTCAGATTATAACGGTGAAGGCAGTTTCACGGCAAAGCACTAAAGTACAGCTTTCGTCTCGGTCGATCGCTCTCAAGCTAATCTCTGAACTCAAGACACTACCGTCTCTCAGGATGGGCAGAGTATACGTATATAGATTTAACCCTCCTTCGAGAATATTCCCGAGAAACTGGCTGATAATGCGTTCAAGAATGTTCTCGCTCGTCCATGTCATATCGCCAATTTTTTTACCAAATATCCTTCAAATGGATGATTTGGGGTTAAATATGGCAACCTTCTTATTCCTTGCCATTTTCTGGCAACCCTAATCCTGCGAAGCTATCTTACTGCAGCTGGGCATTTCGTAACAAACGGTTATATTTTGAATTTTGGTTTGGTTTGGTTTATTTAATTACGGCAAAGCCTCGCGGGCTATCTGCCTAAAGGGAGGGATGCCTTCGTGGAAGACCTTCTAAGGCTAACAGGCTCGTATACACGTTACACATGGAGAAAACCACAAGAACGCCCATGCAGCCAGCCCGTTGGCGGGATTCGAAACTCGGACCGAACTACCAGTGTTCAGCGACTTTACAGCTCTACCGCTGGTGGGTATGAATTTTGGAAGGAACTGCACAAGAAAGGTCAAAATTCTTCCCCTCCAAAAAGAAAAAGTGACATGTTTGTTTACATTTGTTTACTTTAAGCATTTTACGCACTTTTGGGAATAATCAGAAAACGAAGTTTTGAAAAATAACTAAACAATATAAGAAAAACTGAATAATAAATTTAAGGAAATGATTCCAAAATTATTTTATTTTAGGAAAAGAAGGAACGTAATATTCTCGTTTCAGGATGTTTAGAATATATAGGAGAAACTATATAGAAGCTTTTGTACCTCATTTTGATTTGAATGGCAAGTAATTTAGTGCTCAAGATTAAATAAGAGTAAACATATACATATATGGATCAAACATCGTAAGTCATAGGATCAAAAGCTTAAAAATAACTGAAGTGCCTAAATTTACCCACATTCAAACTATATGACATAAACATGCGACTATAAACATCGAACTTTATGAAATTTCTTGTTCCTTCGAAAAATGTACGAATTAATTTTTTAGATACCGGCATTCTGTTTGTTGTAGAAATTTTGATATGTCCAATGGATAGTATGCTAAGGATTAAAGAAACTTAAAAGAGAAACAAATAACCAGGACTGATCCTGTTATTCAATTAGCTTTTGAACTCGAAGACATTCAATTCTATTCCGTACTTTTACGTCCTGGCCACATATGGAATGCAGAATTCATATTAAGAAATGTTACACTTTATTTACAAATAAAACTTTTACAGGTGCTTAAAACTAGCAGCAAATTAAAATACCATCTTTTTCCTTGAAAAATATTTGTTAATATTGAGAAAAATATGGCGTACTCCTGTCATACCTCCCCTTCTGTACAAATGACTAGGTAAAATTTGATGAGTAATGCAATCTTCTTTGTTTTAGAATTCGAACTGCAGTCCGCACTATACTAGAAATATTCAATGGAATTAGTGAATTTCCTCTTTCTAAGCTGTGTAATTGGATTTAAACTTTTAGCCTGCCTTACGTATATACATGAATACATAATTATTTAAGTTTTATTTAAAGGAATATGGAACCCATTCACATGCCATGCATTTAATTCTTTGATTCTCGTTATGTTTCGATTTCGTCACAATATGAAGGTTTTGTTTTATTTCATTATGGCAGAGCACGCTACGGCTATCTGCCTAAGGCATCTGTATAAAGGATGAAATACGTGAATACACAAAAGTTGGTGAAGATAATAGTTAAAATTATGTGAAATGTGTGATTACCTTGGTTGTTTGATTTATTTGATTATAGCTGAGTACACCAGGGATATCTGCCTAAGACCATCTCTATAAAAGATAAAATATGTGAATAGCTAAAACTATGTGAAACTATAGGTATATTAGGCGGGAATGTTGCTTTCACATTGTTTTTGTATAGCGTATTCTGATGACACGATTCTTTCATTTCGCAGGTAGGTCAACTGTGTTTTATTTATACACAAAATACCAGATGAAATGTAAATATCTCTCTATTTAATATGCAACACATACTTCATAATATTAAATGCTCATGTTAATTTCAATCGCTAGTAGCTCATAACCAAACAAGAGAATGATTGCAATGTTTTAAATAGCATTTGATTGAGAAAATAAAAAAGAGCTTGAAATTTAGCGAATGTATCGAATAGTGAATTCAAACAAATGCAAGAAAACTAGATGTGAAGTTAACTTTTGTTTGTTTGTTTATTTTTGGGATATCAGAAAATGAAAGAGAAGGAATACTTTGGAATTTGCAATGCTTTTCTGAAGTCAACATAGCTTATTGTTCCCCCCTAATGCATTTCGACAGTCAAAGACAAGTTGCCGCGATCTTTTCTTCACGTATTTGTCGTAGGCAAAGTTTGTGTCAAATAAACTTGGACAATTCGCTCTCCAGTACTCTGCAAATTCTAGTAAAATGATTCAGGTCTCCCCACCCCCTTTACTATGGATCGTCTATTATGAAGGGTTATGGGTTATAAAAGTGTACAAGGCATAGAAATGTCTGCTGGGTGTTTCCATCAAACTCTCTAAATTTTTTTATATTTGAAATCGTTCTTTCGTTTTTTTCATTGTATACATTGTGCATGAGCTATAGCTGAAAAAAAAAACAATGTTAGAAAAAAGCAATAAAGCTTTGGCATAAGTTCTTCTCGGTGATTTCTTGAACTAATCACATAATTAAAACTAAATGTTGATATTCGTTGTTATTTTTTAGAAATGAGTATAACTTTAAAAGTTTATTAAAAGTAAATAAAAATGTATTAAAGAGGATTTTTTCTCATATTGTAAAAAAGATCTGACATATAAAGCAAATAGTAACCTATATAAGATATATTAACTTGCGTTATTTTTAAGAAACATAGCAATGTTTCCAAAAAGAGGTAATTACAGCTAAAGAAATCGCTACCTTATCAGAAAAAAGATTTAAAAAATTAAAAGAAAAAAAATTAGAAAATTTTGAACATAAGAATAGATTATGCATATTTATAAATAAAATTAAATTCATAAATTTTAAGTAGTATTTATTACTCAGAATAGAATGTTATGGAAGCAGGCATCCTTGATCTTGCAGTCATTTCAGAATAACTCAGAAGATAGAACCGACAGAAAAGATATCAGATAAATATCAGATAAATATTAAAAATCATACCAAAGTTTAACAAAAATATAAATGAAAACTTCTCACCACATACATACCTACGAAAAAATAAAGAAAAGAAAAAAATGGGAAAGGAAGAAAATTTGGCACTAAAAGTGAATAGTGAAAAAATTGTTGTGAAATGTCTTTATATAAAATGCTAATTTCTTAGAAAAGAAATAATAATAATATTAATTAATTTCTAATTTCATTCATTAAATAATAAAGACTAGCGGGCAAGCCCGCCAGCTGAGCGGGCTGGACCCGCTTGTTCGCCCTGATTAAAAAGTTGGACAGAACTACCAGTGTTTAAGATTTTCTAGGTGGCAAGCATGCCAGTTGAGCGGGCTGCGCCCGCTTTATTAGCGTATGCATCCACATTCTCGTATGCATCCAGATTCACGTATATATCCACAAGATACTGCATACACATTCCCCATACGCTAAGATTTTCTATGTCGCAAACCCGGCGGTTAGCGGGCTGCACCCGCTTACTTCCCTTATGCATCCAATATACTGCACATGCCGGCAATCACAAAAACACCCACGCGCTCCCAGGGATTCGGAAGTTCGACCTAACTACCAGTGTTCAGCGATTTTACTGCTGGCAAGCATGCTAGTTGAGCGGGCTGCGCCCGCTTTATTAGCGTATGCATCCGCATTCTCGTATACATCCCCAAGATACTGCATACACATTCCCCATCCGGAAAATGTCGAAAACACCCACGCCGTTGACCAGCTGAGCGGGCTGCGCCCGCTTGTTGGCCAGGACGCCCGCTTGTTCCCGGGATTCGAAAGTTGCACAGAAATACCAGTGTTTAAGTTTTCTATGTTGCAAACCCGCGCGTTAGCGGGCTGCGCCCGCTTGTTCACCCGAACGCCCGCTTGTTTCCCTTATGCATCCAATATACTTCACATGCGGGAAATCACGAAAACACCCACGCGTTCGCCGGGATTCGGAAGTTCGACCTAACTACAAGTGTTCAGCGATTTTCCTGCTGGCAAGCATGCCAGTTGAGCGGGCTGCGCCCGCTTTATTAGCGTATGCATCCGCATTCTCGTATACATCCACAAGATAGTGCATACACATTCCCCATTTCGAAAATGTCGAAAAAACCCACGCTGTGTAAGAAACCGCCAGCTGAGAGGGCTGTGCCCGTTTTATTCACGTATGCATCCAGAAGGTAATGCATACACGTTACACACGCCGAAAATTACGAAAACACCCACACGTTCCCCGGGATTCGAAAGTTGCACCGAAGTACCAGTGTTAACGAATTTAGCCGCTCACCCGATAATTGTCCTTGTACGAAGTGTAAATCCGTACGTGTGCACAAATGCATACAAAGGTGGACCGAACTACCAGTGTTAATTGATTTAGCCTCTCAACCGCTTATGGGCCCTTGTACGTAGTGTAATTGCGCGCGTACGTACAAATGCATACAATGAATGAAAACTCTATTTGCATTTGAAAAGAAAAAAAATTAAACTGAACTAAAAAATCTGATATGTACAACGCATGACTTCCTTATAAGGAATACTAAATTACACGGAGTTTAATTTGAATAAGAAAAAATTAGTTAAAAGAATTTAAAAAAAAATTTTTTTTTTCCAATTAAAACTCCGATAAACACCTTTCAGTATGAATGAAACCATTTCTAGATACAACCGAAATTAAAGTTGTGATATATTTAAATAATCTGTAATAAATAAATAATTTATAATTTTGTAAATAAATATTTTCTTGCCAAAGCAGGAAACAAAACTTTTATTCTGCAGATAATAGATATGACGTCATTATTTAAATTTAATGTAAAACATTATATTTTAATCACACTTCAAAATAACGTTTGGATAACAAAACCTTACTAAGAAATTGTTGGTAAAACAAACTTTAAAAATAAAGCGGCAATTTTTACCCAAAGTTCTATTCAAATGCTCTAATAAATCTAAAACGAAGAATAAAAGAAATTAACAAATAAAAAAGGAATACTTTTCCGCAAACGATTCCAGGCCGCTTACCTTATGCGCATGCGCTTTCGTGGTTCGGAACCATCGAAACCCATAAAAAAAACATTTGCACCTGTCCGAAAAAAAATGTACTGGA
>KK118076.1:265753-332427 GCA_000611955.2 Stegodyphus mimosarum | reverse complement strand
TAAGATCATTTGGTCTTATAAAGACTAGGCGGATCGGGCCTCCCCGCATTTCACATTTCACCGATAAGAGAATAACCGCTTGAGTGTGTGAACAGAGACGTAAGATTCAAGAAGGGTTAATTACCCTTTATTTATCAAAATAAGGATGGACACAGTTGGCTCCTATCTCAGAGCAAAGCCTCCACTTGTTCTTGAACTTAAAGTAATAAGAAATAAAGCTTAACTAAAAAGATATAGCCGAAGCTATCAGGATTCTAAGTAGTTGGCCCCTAAATCTCAATTAAGTAGGAAGCTATCAAGGGCCTGAAATACGGCCGAGGGTAATAATGTCTTAGAGAAAGATGTAGCCCAAAGGAAAACGCACGCTAATCAGAAACTCTGGCTCTCTAACGAAGTCAGTGAAACATCGACTTAAATACTACTTTTACTCATTTGCATTAAACGCGTCCCTGAAAATGCATTCTGGTAGGAAATTGTAAGCTGAAATTAGGAGATACAGGAAAGTGTGACAAACTTAAAGTAACTCCTATAAACCTAGGATAAACTTTGAACTTTGAACTTTATCTGATAACTAAATAATAAAACAAAAACCGAAAATCACATTAAAGATAATTTTAGTTTATTCAACAATTAAATAAAACCTTCAAATGATTTTTAAAATAACTTAATTCAGTTAAAAACCGGTAAATCACTTTAAAAAGTGACTAAATAAGTTGCAGGACGTTATTCACAACTTCATATAATAGGCTTAATTAAATGCACAATAAAGCCAAACATTTCAGAGGACTGTTTCATTAGATTAGTTGGTTATGGCAAAGCAATCTTAAGATTACCTGCCGAAGAGGTGACATCGTGAACGACTCTCTAAAGAAACCTAAGTACTATTTGCTTTATGTACACGAAGAAGCACGGAAACGTTCATGAAACTAAATTGTTTGTAAAGATTTTACCGAAACCCAGGTCGAAATGCCAGTAATATGCAGTTTTAACCAACCAAATACGAGAAGTATGCTCCTCTGACCACGAAAAATACAAGAATACATTTATTTTGAACACAAGTATCCTTTACTCTTCTCATCATGTTTTTTATCATTAGTTTACTTCTGTTGCGTTGGTTTTATTATTTCTTTTGATTTTGATAATAAGTTTATTATTAACTTACTCATTTTTCATTTATTTTATTTTTCATATTTAATTTTTTCCTGATATTTCAATTTTCGTTTCAGCAATTATCATTAATTTATAGTAATCTTTTTATTTATCTTTTGCCTTGCATTTAATTTTTATGGATACATTATTTATTATTATTCCATTTATGTTTTTGTTGTTGTTCCGCATCCAGACAGCACTCCTAATCAAATCAAATAAAATAAAAGGGTGTGGTTGGGGTGAAGATGCCCACATTTTGCTCAGTCCGTCTGCTTTTCGATTTAAAACATAAACTCAGTTATGTCGAATATTATAACAATATGGGTTATATCTGTAATAAATGTTAAATATGGTATGATCCTCGGAATATGTTTGGTTTGTATGCAATGCTTTACTGATTCATTTTTAGAGGTTCGGTCGCCGAAAAGGATAGTTCTCAGTCCTCTGGTTGTAGTCTTTATTTCATTCATCTTTAAACTTATAGTCCATATATTTCACACGAATCCGTAGTTCATATAATCAGATTCCATGTAGCTGTTAGTCCATTTAGGCTTATATCCTTGCTACCTGAATAATCCTTAGGTCTTGGAATTTGTTTTCAACAAGGGCTGAATTCCAATGGCTAAGGATTAAGATTTTAGTAAAATGTTAAATCTCCCGGACCAGCAACAATGGGCGTTTGTTCTCTTCACAGACGAGTCCAGGTTCACACTGGAGAGTCATTCAGGTCGTCAGCTGATTTGGAGGGAACAATACAGATACAAACAATCCCATATTGTGGAAAGGCACAGCTACAGAGGTGTTGGAATAATGGCTTGGGCTGAGATCTCTCTCGGTAGTCGCACTGACCTACATGTGTTCCGTGGAGGAACTTTGACCGTTTGGAGATATGAAGACGAGATCATTGAACAATATGTCCGCCCATATGCCTGTGCTATTGGTCCTGGATTTCATCTGACGTACGACAATGCATGACCGCACGCGACCGACAATGCGCGACCAATTGCTGAAGATTATCTTGAGGGTCACAGAATGGAGCGGATGGAATGGCCAGCTCAACTCCTAGACCTGAAACCGATGCAGTATTCTGGGACTATCTTGGGAGACAGGTTGCTGTTTTAAGTCCCCTTCAAGGTCTTTAGATGAGCTTAAACAGGGATTACTCCATGTCTGGTCGTTGCTTCCCATTTAGCTTACCGATAACTTAATTGACAGCATGGAACATCGCTGCCGTTAATGTATTGCAGCTAGGGGTAGACCCATTCCTTATTAGAAACCACTTTTGTAATCTTACTACCCCATTTGTCTTCAGAAAACTGTGATATACTGTTTCTCCAAAACTGGATTTCTTTGCCAAGAGTCAAATGTTTTGTTGTAATTCATGTTTGTGTTGAACTTTAGAAACATTCTTTGTCGCGTTCATTAAAGAACTGTTTAGTGAACATATCATGTAAATTTCTTGTTTCTATGTTGCTTCATTCTCAAATTAAACACAAAAAGCATGCTGTTCCTTAAATTTCAGAGCACAGTGTAGTATACCAGTACATATAAGATATATTAGAAGAAATTTAAATTGAAAGCATGTCGGTTAGTTTTTAAAAGCTTTTTGGTTGTGCATCTGAGTATAAGAATGGAGTGATTAAAAATGAAAGTGAGGAAACTTTAGAGTCAATAAATATTTTAATTTGTGCAAAACTAACTCTATATACAGTGATATGAATCTAAGAATCAGAAGGTAACCGTAGAAAAAAGTCAAAATTCTTTGAAATGCTTGCTGGCCGGTGTTCGACGAAGATGCTGTTACGACAAGTTGGAGCCACAATAACAGATCCAGCCTTCAGCAAACTTGTAGCTTCCTTTTTTAGTTCTTTTGTTCCATCTCTGAACGTTTTCATCGATAAGCATTTTATCTAAAAATTAAGATGAAAAGAAAATGACAGTAATGCTTAACAGCAATTAAATTTTCACTATTTTGAAATTTATAAAATTATTATAAACTTTTATTTTAGCTTCTTCATTTACATTCGTAATTAAATTACATTAATTAACTGAACTTCGTGGATAAATTGGGTTTCTTTTCCGAAGCAGCAAATATAAAATCTACTCTACTTTGATTCGAACTATGGATATTTTGATTCCTAGCTGGACGTTCTATCACTTACTCCATGGAATCATGCATGGGAGAAGTCTATAATTCCTATAACTTCCATTTTCCTTCCACGATGATTTTACTTTTTTTTTTCGAATGGAAGTTGAGAGCGAACAGTCACATATTTGCAGCTAGTCTGAAGATGACTAAAGGTGTAAGTATAGTTACCGTTTGGAAATTACAAGGTATCTACCTAAGTTAGATAAAAACCTCTATGTTATCCTAAATTAGATGGTCAGTGTTTCCTGTCTTAGGTGATGTATGAGGCTAAAATTCCGTTTATACACAGATTTTTCTGTTTTGGTTGAAATTTTGCAATATAATCTTACAGCTCATGCAGCAATCGGTTTATATTGTGAAGTCCACGATCGTTTACATTCAAATAAAATTAGTTAACTTGTGTCTTGAAAATATATCTGAATCCTGTAAGATTTAAAGTGGTTGCTCATAACTCAGGGTACAATGGTCACAGTGTATATGTTAACGAATAGTATATACTTACCATTGCTTTCACAAGGCATGAACTCTTTCATTTCGTGTAACACATTTGTTGTTTTTTCAGTATCCCTGCAAAGAGAAATACAAGTGATCGCTTGCAATGCGGTGAAAATATGTTAAAATGCATTTAAATAGTTACTTAGTAAAACATTTAGTAATAACTGAGCTATTCATTTTCAAACAAAGATATATAACTTTGAGGCTAATTTGAATTTTATAATAAACTGCTGCTTATTATTTTCATTTCTCAGAAACTGATTTCATGATGATATTTATTACTGTAATAAGGCATAACGATAATATTTTGGCAGGAAACTACTAAGGTTTTAGCCCACGATAACGTATTATAAGAAGGTATGTCTTCGTGGAGGTATTACAAAGGAATCTGCCACCAATTCCTGTTACGTAGGGAGAAACCTACGAAATACTTACAAGAACTGCCTACTTACAAGAATCTGAGCCTAGTCAAACTTCCAGTGTTTATCCATCTTAAACATCTGTCAAATGGTGCGCCCGCCCCTTATTGTTGTCTAATCGTTCAAAATGTTAAACTTTTTGAAGTGTCTAAAATTTAAAATGAGCTTCCATGATTCTTTTATGAGTGCAGCTATGTGCAGCCTATTTGAATGCAAAATGCAACTTCCATTTTGGATGATTTAACTGCAAAATAAATCTATGATGAGAAACGAAATAAATTTCTTTCTTTCATTTGGGGAATTAATTTCTAACGAGGCTTTGCATACATTACATTTAAATGTTATTCATTCATGATCAATTTCAACTCCGTGTGGGCAGGCTGCAGTCTTATGGAAAGAAGTTTATTTAATCTGGTACGAAAACGAAATTATAATCACAAACTATCAACATGAAACAAAACTGTCCTCTAAAAATAGCCGTGCTCTTCTGAAATAAAATATTGAGGCCTTAGGAAGCCCCGACGGAGGAGGTTAATTTGCAATTTTATTAAGTATGACATCAAACTGTGGGAAATTAAGTATAAAAGTGTTAAAGAAAACCGAGAATGAATTAAAGTTTCTCTTACAGTGAAACCATGTGAAACAGTTGCAAAAACTATCATAAAGGCAGTCGAAAATATTAATGTAAGTGTATAATATACATAATTAATAATATCATTAATTATTAGCACGGAAATGAAGCATGCAACTACACGTAGCTACCAGAAATAATTCAAATGTTCTGTAGATGGCAGTACAATCGCCTTCGATGCCTGTAAAAGTATTACTTAGCAAAGTCACTCTGTGCACCGAGCAAACAACATTATAGTAATTTCCTCTAATCAGCGTCTGCTTTATACCGAAAAATATCAGCTTTCGGTTATAAAATATTATTATATAACTCAGTATTTCTTTGGTGTCATGGATACTGTGATTTAAATTTTTATGTTTATTATGCTATTTAAAAATAGTCTCGTTTGTATTCCTTTATATTTGAAAATGACTTACAGTTGCCGCAAATTTCCACTCAGTATGCCGAATTTGCGACAATATTCTTTCCTAGGTAATCACGAACAACGTGAAAAAAAATAAACTCAGTAGACAGTGCCAAATTTAAGATTTTCTTTTCCTTCTTCATAAGTTTTTAACACATCAGGAGATCATCATCGCTCAGTTTCAAGAACTGTAAACAGCTTGAATAAAGCTTCTTCAATATGAATTCCTTCCATTTCAAGGATTCTACTGGTAGAAGAAACAACCCCTTTATTCAGCAGTTCACCTTGTTAATTTTATCTTAATACAGCTACATCATTACAGCAGCAAACTTCCGCTCTGAAAAACACATTTTACTGATTGGTGCAAAAGACGAAACAAGATCCTCAGAACAAATAAGGACACAGCTGAGTACTACAAAGAATCCCAACTAGCTAGCATTCAAATCAACCAAGCAAGAATCCTAAATACAAAAGATATCCTAATTACTTGCAAATATAAGAATGGCATAATTTTTCTTAAAGCGAACCGTGGATGAAAATGGAGATCTTCAAGCTTCAGCGAAATTGCGTGTCTCAGCACCAAAACAACCAACACTTTATTATATTCAGTATCCTTTCCTCGCAATCGAGCGAAACAAAGTTATAAGGAATTATCGTATACTGCATGCATGTTCTCGTGGTGTGACTGGTAGTTCTGACTATGGAGCTATGGCTATGAACTGGAGGTTAAGCGGATAGTGTCTGTGTTTCAAAGGAGCACTCAAAATACATGGTGAGACGAAAGTTTGAAAAGTTGGTATTAGGAAAAGAGGGGTGGGAGACATCCGACCTTTGGGGAGTTCTCCCTCAAAACTGGAACAGAAGCTTAACAGTTAGCAAAACCCAATGATATCTAATATACCTACTGGAATTCACAGGTATCGGCCTTGATTCAACTCGCATCTGCATCTGGAACTGGTAGTACATCCAACTACCACCAGAAGATCTACGATTCGAATTTTGAAAAAGGAATAGTCGATTTCCTATGTTTAATGCTCCGAAAACCCTTATTATCCGAAATGTTAACATCACAATTTTATGATGCTGTTTTGGATTTTATGAGCTATGAGACTATAAACATTTTACTCAGATTTCATGCTTCCGTTTAGCCCACGTGAAGATTATATTAATTTGTTATTTTTGTTATTAGTTCTGTGTTAATTTTATTCTCCAGCGCACTACTCATGCATGAATGGAATTTACATGGTTTTATGTTATTATCAAAATGCTAAATATGAACTGACATATAGCGACCTACAACTGTGATATAGTATCGAATAAGATGCAGATTTCAATCCTATCGTACCTTTTAAGATCCAAGTAAGTTATCGTACAAAAGACGTGAAAAATGTGCTATGCCCTCACTGGGGCTCGAATACCGAATCTCTCGATGCTAGCTGAACATGCAAATTATTTATACCACGAAAACAAGCAGTTAGGAGGGTGAAAATACCTTATCGATCATTAGAACACTTGAAGCAAAAAAGAAAAATCACAAATGCCATCGCCGGGAGTTGAACTAAGGACCTTCCGATTGCTAGTCCGATTGTTATTAGCTACATTCCAAGACCAAGCACGGGGTAAGGCATCTCTCTCCCTTAGATAGTAACTGAAGCGAGAGAAAAAAGTTCCAGATACAGAAACGGAAGATTTTAAACTCCGGATCTTTTGTCTGCTCAAGCCACAAGCTAGAGCAACGATTCTCAACCGGTGGCACGCGTACCACTGGTGGTACGCAAGAGAAAAATAGGTGATTCTCAAAGAAACAAAGTACTTTTTGCTATTAAATTTAAAAATTAAATACCTCGACATCCCGTTTAACTTTTTCCCTCTAACACTCGTAAATTTATGCGATCTGAGTTTAGTTGAGGGTCAATAGCCCCGTATACACTTTAGCAAATTAATCCGCTTTTATTTTCACAAATATGCATTTAGCCATAGGTATAACAAATTGCCATAAATAATGTTTTTAAAAATAATAGAAACTGATGTTGCATTTAGTAGGAAATAAAAATAAGTTTCTATACAAAGATAATAGTATCTTATAATTCTTTTAGAGTTAATCGATTTATTAGTATGTCTACACTTTATGCAACCACCATTTCCGGGGGCATATTGCTCTATTTCCAATTAGAATCATTTTCTTACTTCGATTTGCTGTCTTAACAGTAGATATTTTGCCTTCTCGTTGCTTTGTATTCCTTACTTTTTTATGCGATTTGAGAATATTGCCGTTTATGTTGAAAGAACTTGTAATACATTAGATATTTAAATACAGGATGCGTATAAAATCTCTATAAATTTTTGAGAAATACGGTCTAGTTCCAATTTCTTCGGAGGCGATTTGAAAGAATGAATAGCCATTGTTTGTGCCCGTACATGTGAATTAACGTATTAACAGGTGCAGGAAGACTTTACCCGCAAATTCAGAAAGCAAGCCCCTACCAGAGCAGCTATTAAAACCTTGGTAAATAAATTCAAGCGAACTGGTTGTCTTAAAGATTGCGATCGTTCTGGGACACCTTCGATAACTCCACAAGTTGAGTAAAGCGTACAAGAAGCGATTACGTATAGCCCCTATGCATCTACACGAAGACTCAGTCGGGAACTCGGTATTTCACACACTACTGTTTGGAAAACTTTACGTTGCCATTCAAACAAGTATGCCTACCACATTCAAACTGTGCATAAGCTGGAAGACGAGAACTATGCAGCTCGGCAAGTCATACTATGTCCTACTATGAAATGAAATGGCACCCCAGACCATCACTCCTGGTAGTCGGCCGGTTCGCCGGAAGACAGTCAGGTTGGTATCACACCGCTGTCCGGGGCGTCTCCAGACTCGCCTTCGCTGGTCATCGGGCCTCAGTTCAAAGTGGGATTCATCACTGAAGACTATTCTACTCCAGTCAGTGACATTCCAGTCCCCAATGAGCCCGACATCACTGAAAACGGGCTTGACGTTGTACAGAGATCAAAGGTAGTCGGCGCAAGGGACGCCGTGACCTAAGCCCCCTTTCTGTGAGCCATCTATGAATGGTCCTTGCGGTCATTGAAATACTAGTTGCACGTACAATCGATGATAATGATGCATCTGGGGCTGTGAGTGCCGCTCTGACGATTGCTCGGTCTTCACGTTCTGTCGTTTCTCTAGGTCCACCGCTTCCTTCTTGACGTTGTGTGCGACCACGGTTCACCCATTCCTGCCAACATCGTCTAATAGTGGCATCGCTCTTGCTCAAATGTTGAGATATTCGACGATAATGCCAACCGGCTTCTTTGAGCCCAACTACACGACCTCTCTCAAATTCTGACATCTGCGCGTATCGTTCGCGCACCTGCAGTCTAAGAGTACATTTCAGAATTAAGTCTGTTTAAGCAAAAGTGTATAAAGACTTTATAAACACCCTGTATGGGTGAAAAAATAATAAAAAGATCTAGATAGTTCAAAATGGAAAAATGGCTAGCATTGATTAAGCGCAAAAGTGATGGATCCAGGACAATCTAAAAGCACTAAGAATATTGAAAGGAAAAGAAAAATTGTTTATAGGAAATATAATGGAAGTTATTTATCATTTGGGTTTACTTAGAGTGGAGATGAAATGGACCCTCAACTTCAATGTGCTGTTAGCGGTGAACTGTTATCCAATCAAAGTATGAAACCATAGTTTTTTAAAAGAAATCTTGAATCTAAGCATGCCAATTTAAGAATAAATTTGAAGAATATTTTAAGAGGAAATTATCGGAATTCAAAAATAGCAAATAAGTAATGAAATGTTTTATTGCTCTTTCTAATGACTAAAAAAATGAGGAGCGTAATCCCAAGAACTTGGCTGGAACAATAAAGCACGGCGGTGGAAGTGTTCTTGTGTGAGCGTGCATGTCAGAATCAGGATTAAATAATTTAGTATTTATTGACGGCACAATGAACAACAATCTTTATGTAAATATTTTAGAAAATAACTTAAAGTTATCCACCCAAATTTTGGTCACTAGATACTATTTTCTATCAGAATAACGATCATAACACACGGCCCTCAACGTTCGCCTTTTGGGTGTTTATAATTGTCCATAAATTCTGAAATCACCTTCTCTCATCAAATTTAAACCGAAAAGAACACACTTGGAGAAAATTTGAGGCTAGATTTCCAAGACTCAAAACAAAAAACGAAATAAAACTAATAATGTTGGAAGAAGGGGAGAACATTGATGCAGATATTATAACAAAAAAAAAAAAAAAAAAAAAAACTGCTGAAATCTATGCTCAGACGTTTGAAAGCTATCTTAAAATACTGCGGGATATACTACAAAATACTAACTGACAGAAATACTACAGTATTAATTATATGTGCAGATTTCTTTAAAGCGTATAAAGACTTTTGTGTGGTAAATTTTGTTATTTTTACTTTTTTGTACGAAGTAAAAAGGATGTATTGTAATCGCAAAAAAATTCGGGTATCATAGTTTAACGACAATATCCATTTTGACTGCTATCGAATGTAATTTAACAATGTTTTTGCGTGACATTTGTACATAAGGACAAAACAAAGGATTCTTTTACCCCCAAAAAAATCATAAAACTGATTTAAAATGGATTCCTAACAGATTTTTTTTTGTGCATAACTCAAAAACGTGTAGCTTCAGGACGTTGAAATTTGCATATAGGACTGCTATATCATTTGAATGTGCACCTCCCATTTTAGTTGCAATCGGCCGCACCAATTCTGGTACTCGGCTCAACCAGCTCAGTTTCTTTATTCTTATGTGTTTGTAAATCGTGAATTTTTTGCTTTAAAAATGATTGAATTACGTTGTTCCTATCTTTGGTGAAGGTTTTTACGCCTTTAGTTAACCTGCATGCAATATTTGTAAAGTTATCAACAATTTAAAAGTTGTTTAAGTGCAGCTAAGCCTAAATGTTTTAGCCATAGTAGCCATAATTGTTTACATTTTAAACTTAACAGAATAGGGAATTTGTTGCCAGTCTAGAGAAACTAAGCTTCGCAATAATAAAAATAACGCCTTCTTTTATTATTGCGAATTAAATCATTGCTTGATCCATTCTGGAATTTATTGGAGGAAATAAGTGTTTAAGATTTACTTCGAAATTTTTAATATAGATATTTTGAGTTTTTATCTATTTTTTCCTCGTCGCGAAGTGAGAACTGAATTAAGTGCATGAGAAATACTGAATCGTATGTGAAAAACTTTTTTTTTTGTTTGTATAATTTCTTTTAAACATCGTTTTTGATTTATTATATTATTTGAATAAAACATGTGGCAACAATGAGATAATTCTTCAGATGATATACATAACTTTGTGCATTCTGAGTTATAAAACGAATGAAATGTAATGCTGTTAAATGAACCTAGCGCCAGTGTGTCGCTGTGATGAACAAATATAGTGAATTTTAAAGAGTGCATTTATTCTATTGTGGTTCATGCACTATTGATGAAGTAAATTTAATTCAATCCAATAAGTTTAAATGAAACGTAAAATGCGTATAATTTAACATTCCATATAAGGAAATAATGTGGTGTACACATCAAATTTTTTATTATTGATTTTCGAAACAAAGCTTTTAATACGTTCATAAAATAATTAATGTATTTTTCCGAAGAGAAATTTATAAATATTACCAAGCATTTTCATTCTGAAATATTAATTTTTATTACTAAATAAAGCAATATGTCACCGAAACTCGTAAATGTACGAACATTTTCGGAAGCCTCTATAAATATAGATGTATCTAATATTTCTCTTGAAAAACTGAAAAATAATCTTTGTAAAATGTAAGTGGTGATATAAAGCTTTTGATTTTTTGTCTTCTTAAACCTTTAGACTACTATGGGGGATTTACCTAGAAAGTGCCAAGCCCCAAATACAAGGTAACAATATACAAGATTATCAATTAACACACGTAATGTGAATCAGATTAAGTTTCGTGGAATAATGTACTCAAAACCATAAATTAGGATTTCCATTAGGATACCATTTCATGTCCGTTGTACAATATCGATCTTCTGTCTGTTATTCCATATAATAGTAAGAGGGATGAGAAGTACATTAAGGGAATCAAACATGGAGTTACGAAGTGATTAATGGTTTGTAGAAAACATATTGATTTCGGAGCAGTATATTAACTGATCACGGGATATAATACGTTTCGGCTTAGAAAATTCCACGTGAAGGTCGTTGACATGTAAGGTTGGTGTTATGTGGGAAAACAAATTATATTTAATAGTAATTAAATTATTTTTTTACATTATTTTTTGTTGTAAATGAATCTAAATGCCATATCACGCTGCATCGGTTTGCGATATTTTTCTAACACAAAGAAATTCCGTTTACCTTGATAATACCGGAAAGATGTCTAAGGTTAAATCAAAATACCGGTTAATTTGAGGTGAGTTAAAAACACAAGAATGAGTAATAGCTATATCAGTCAGAAAGTTCTAACACTCAACACTCTCACTGGTTATTTAAACTCATTTAGTTTGTATTTCTGTTGGAAGTTGATAGAAAGTAGAAATTAAGGAAAGATTTTGCATAAGATAATATAAGCGCTAAAATAAACCTTACGGGATTAGTAACGAATTGTTCTTCCGATACTAGATTTTACCTCAAATGAACGGTTTGGAAGAATGAAGTTTTTGCCTCAGTTAATATAGAAACATGAATTTTATTTATGTAAACAGGAAACGTTAAAATTATGAAATTAGGAATTATCATTGTTATCAAATCTGTTAAGTGTATAAGGAAATAGCTCTGAAATTTTTAGTAAATTATTAGGAATAATATCAAATAGCAAAAATATAAATTTTTAGCCCAAAGGGCTTTAGCCCAGTAGGGCTATTAATTTCGTTTCGGCATTTTGCATTGAAAATATTAAACTTAGGTTCACTTTTCAAACTGTTGCCACCAAATATTATCGCCCTGTGCTATATTTAAAGAAATTAAATAATGAAAAATCTGCATACATGTATGTATGTTTCTCGTATCCTGATAGAACAACGGTATCTAGATCCATTCATGTTTGAATGACGTAATCCTCCTCCGAATATGGGCATCTGGAAGCCTTAATTTGAATTTGGGATTTGTTTTATTATCGATTTCATATTTTGCAACACTTCAACAAATTTTTGATTTAAAAACTAAATGATTTCAAAGCGAGCAATGGCAACAACGTACGAAAAGAAAACATTTTTATCTCCTGAGTGCGTGACTGTGCATCGGAAATTCTAAAGATATGCTCATTTTAAAATTATTTTGCGATATGGCTCTTGAACTGAATTTTATGAATTAAGTGCGAAGAACATGATATTTAGTAAATAAAGGTAACACACAAAATGTTAAAAAACGCCTCTTTGGACGTAATGTAAAATCTGAAACCTTTCAGATTTTTCTTTTCTTTCTTTCCTTTTTTTAAATTTTCCTCATTTTTAAACCTACTACATCAAACTGGCAGAGAGTAGGAAAAGTCGAAAAATAACTGGTGACATTAAAGTAAGATCGGCAGCTCACTTGTAGATGATTTCGCATTATAATAGCGTCAAAAACAATTTATATCTCGTGTACTTTTGCCATAATTATTTTAACGCTCGTTTCGGACTTTATTTTCGGAAGTTTCCGATAAGTGTATTAAATTAAGTTTTAAATTTGCGTTTTATTGCGCTACGTACTACGAATGTTTCTACTTAAAAGTTTAAATATATTAAGAACAATTATATGAAGTAGCGAAATGTGCTTCGGTTTATCCAGAGTGAAGATACTTGGCGATTTGTTTTTTAAATCTCAGATAGATAGTGATTTTCCTCTTTATTTGGTTTAAGATGAATTCGCAAAATATTATCAAGCTTCGATAAAAATGAAGATCTTACTTAGATAGAAAATATTATTCTTATGACATCCGTTTTCGAACTACAGAGGCTGTTCGCACATTTTTTAGACAATTTTGGTAAGCGGTAATAAAACATCGTTTGCTGCAAAAGAAGTAATTGCAATTGTACTATGTTTTTAAAAGTCAAAATTATCCTCTGTGGCTTGAAAGTTTTGATTTTATTCAAAATGGCGAATTTAACAAAGCAGTGGTTCGAAGGCTACATTTACGCTCTTTCCGAGGAGAAATATGCATACTCCGTTATCCAAAAACGATGTGAGAGTCATGGTTTTCTGATTTCTAAAGCGTCGATAGGTAATATCATCAACAAGAAAGGGAAAAAACATCAAATTGGAACCTCAAGTGGGACCAAAAATTCCAAACAAGTATCCAAGGAAAAAACGGACATCTTCGACTATTGCAAAGGTACGTTGTTTAATGTTAAAAGAAAATTCCTTTAGTCAAAGGACAGTTGCAAAATCATTAAAATGCTCGGTGTTTACTGTAAACAAAATGATAAACGTTGATTTAAATCTTAAGAAAGCGAAAAAACGCAATGTGCATCGTCTTCTACCGAAGCATATCGCTCAACGCAGGACACGCTGCAGAATTCTATATGAGAAACACTTATCCAAAGAAAAATGGAAAACAGTTGTCACAATAGATGAAGCACGGGTGTATTTAAATGACTGTAACAAAAAAAGAGCCATTTATTATCATAAAAGGGGAGAAAAAAATTTAAGTACATGATTTGAAAGAAAGTGTTTCTAAGGGATTCATGATTGTTGCTGGTTTTTCTTACAATGGCGAGTTAAAAATAAAGAGAGTGCAAACAAATGTCAAGATTAACTCCAAATACTATCAGGAACATATTTTATCGCCAATTCTTCTGAATGAAATACCATCGCTTTACCCATAGTGCCATCAATCTGTGAGACTCCATCGGGACAAAGCTAGCAGTCACACATCAAAATCCACTGTAAATTTCTAAACGAAATGGAACAAAAAACTAGTATCAAGGCCATACTCTTCACTGACATCCGCACTAAATATCCCGATGTGTCATCTATGGATTTTTGCGCTTTCGGACTTTTAAAAACTGCATTATCCAAACGTTGTCCCAAAACTCTAACAGGACTCTGGAAAGCTGTTCGGGAGGAATGGGATAGAATACCTCTTCTGACACTTCGAAAGGCATTATTATCCTGGAAATTGCGGTGTCGAAAGATAGTTCAGAATAAAGGATGCCAAATAGAACATTTAAAACACAAGAATTTTATGTGATTTAGTTTTGTGAATACAATATACATCGTCTAAAAAATGTGTGAACAGCCTCTGTATTGGCGAAAAATTGATAGACTGCATATGTAAATTCCGCGTTAAACGTTTTGCACTGTAAAGAGATCCGGATGTTGTACAATTACAACTGACAATGTAAATTCTACATTGTTTTAAAGAGAAAATGAACACGGAGTCATATAAGGGGTTTAATAAGAACTAAATAATACGGGAAAGCAACAACGGCGACATTGATGGGTGACATAATTTTAAATCGATATAGAAATATTAATGTTTTGTAAAAAAAAGGCTAAATTGTTTTTTACATGTATGATTTTCACTGATAACTCGGACCCAACAAAGGTGAAGTGAACCTAATATGGGCGAGACGTTGGCAAGATGGTTGTCGTTAGCCTAACCTTCTAATATAAACACCATGAGTTGGAATTTCGTAGTATAATTAATTTCTCGAAATATTATATAAATGGCACAAAATTTCATCAAGATCGGAATTACTATAGATTTCCATGTATACACAAGCAAACAAACGAACGGACACTTAACTTTATACATATTTGTAGATTAGCTATTTCAAATGATAGGAAATCGTTTGTTTGAGTTCAAATTTAATTTGCGGCATTATTGATTTGCTTTTGTTACTTCAGAAATATGTCTATCATGTTAGCTTACCTTGAGGTCTGCCTTCTGAAGAGATGTTAGAAGATATGTAATATTTTGATTTGTCTTTTGAACTCTTTGGATTATTCTATTCTTTTAAATGTGTTGTATTCATTTCTTATTTATAATTTTTTGGTTTTTTTTTTCAGTTATATTTCAAAGCATTATTTTCTACTTGATCCGGAAACTATGTAAAAAATATTTTCCTATTTTGCATAAATGGCAATAAATTTAATTTAATTTTTATCGTGTGAACTGAGTTTCTTTGTACATAGAGTAACAGTAAAATAATATCATCAAACGTAATTTTTGTGTTTTTTCCGTAGCTATTTCAACAAGACAGTGGGAACTCAAACATCGAATTAGATTTGATAAACAAAAGTGTTAATGAGGACAAATGGATTGTTCACTAACTAAATTAGATTAAGAGATTGCGGAGATTCTGGGGATACCCCTAGGGATTCTCAGCACGAGAAGAATTAATGATTAGATGAGCGGGAAAACAAGTTCTGATTGCTGGGATTTTTCTGTTCATCAGAAATTTTAGTAAGATTACTGAGATCGAAACTCTGAAATCAGGGAAATCATAGGATGGGGGAAATTTAAGATATGTAGATGTATTTATGCTTATCGGACTTGAAATTAATTTATTGCTTATTGATAAGAATTAGTTTCAGGTACATTTTATCAATCAGTGATTTAAGTTGTTAATCAATGAGGTTTTTGAATTAGAAATACATTTCGCATGCTTTTCTCTTTTCGATTTGCTTCTCGATTTTTGAGTATGACGTGCAAAGGTTATTTCAAAATGAAATATTTAGAAGAAAATTTAATTAAAGTATGTTTTAAGGCAATTCACATTAAGAATTATTTTTCTATTTCCTCACACCTTGGAATGTTAGGGATGATAGTTGTTATGTCAAAGAATTTAATTGATATATTAAAGAGTATCGGATAATTTTTCGGTGCCTATGTAGATTAAACATTATACTGCTTCAAACTTCATGAAATTAAATCTCTTTTTCTACGATTTTCTCCTTATTTTCTGAAATTTATAAAATCTGTTTAGAAACTTTTTAAAATAACTCATTGCTACGAGACGTAATTAGCAGTAAGTGAAGTTTTAACTGTTTTAGCTCAGAATATCAAAAATCGTTAATACGTATAATTGTAATGTTTTTATAGATTTTTGCTTAAACACGCTTTATTCTGAAATATAAGTTATTTACATAAAAATGCAACATAATGGAACACCAAATTAGTACGAGTCAATGTGGCCCTCCAGGATGTCTAAGCAGGATTGCCACCGTTTCACTACATGCCGGAACACCTTATGTAAAGTTATTGATGCAATTTCAGCTGCTTCAGCCGTAGTTGGCTGTTTTAATTGTTTAGTGCTGCCAGTCTTCATTTGGTACATTTTAGGCTTGACACTTTGGAATTCAAAGCCGTTGAGAACCACGACCAATCCAACTGTCAAGAAAATTTTCATTAAGATAATTAGGCACAATAATGGCAAAATGGGGACCTGCTCCATCCTGTTGGTAGGCAATAGTGTAAAAAATGCCATCGGGTACTATCTGTGGCTCAAGATATTGTTGCAATATATCGAGATAAATTTCTCCAGTGATGTTACCTTCCGCAAACATGAAATAGCCTCAGAGCTTAGTTATTCCAATCCATACATTAACTTTAAGTGTATCTCCCTGAGATTCGTTTAGCAATGTTTGCTTATTCATCAGCCCTCATTCGGCAATTAACATGGGCGCTGCAAAGGAATGTGGTTTCGTCGCTAAAGAGAACATTTCCATTAAGTTCTCATTTTCCACTGCTTCCAACAAATCATAACACATGACTTACCAAGCTGCATAGTCCTCGTCTTCTAGCTTATGCACAGTTTGAATGTGGTAGGCATGCTTGTTTAAATGACAACGTAGAGTTTTCCAAATAGTAGTGTGTGAAATGCCGAGTTTCTGGCTGAGTCTTCGTGTAGATGCCTAGGGGCTACGCGTAATCGCTTCTTGCACGCCTTGCTCACTTTGTAGCGTTATCGAACGTCTCCCAGAACGATCTTCATCTTTAACACAACCAGTTCGTTTGAATTTATTTATCAAGGTTTAATAGCTGCTCTGGTAGGGGCTTGTTTTCTGAATTTGCAGGCGAAGTTCTCCTGCAACTGTTAATACGTTAATCCACGTGTATGGCAACAAACAATAGCTATTCTTTCCTCTGTTGACAGCATGCTTTCAGATCGCTTCCAAAGAAATTGGAATTAGATCGCATTTGTCAGAAATGTTTAGAGACTTTATAAACATCCTGTATAACCCTTACTTATTCTAAAATAAGTTCGTCGCCGTAATAAAACGCAGAAATAGCGAAATTTGAATTTGTTAAAAATTGTGATATTTACATATTTTCCCGTCGTCTATTTTCGACAAGTAGAGGCAATCGTCAATGCTTTATAGATTTATAGCCAATAACGGAGAAACCTGTAAGATCCTTCTTTGGTTTTATGGAACTCCGATGATGAATAAACTAGTTTAAGTTTTATAAAAATGGATATACATTAAATGCTATTTGTCTATTTTTCTCTTACTTTTAAGGAATTGTCTAAAGTTTCTGATCTGCTTGACAGAGGAGAACGTAGTGGAGTAATTTAAAAGTAACGGGATTGTGCATATTGCAGAGCATGCTTGCAGCATAGAAAGATTCTGAAATTGGACAAAAATGTGACAAAGCGCAACTGTACGAAACCAGTTAGATTTCGATTTAATATAATTTATGTGGCTTTATGTGTAATAGAATTAACTGTTATTTTGAATGCTAGCAGGGAATTTTGGTTGACAGAACGTTAAAAGCGAGCCATGATACTTTGATTGCCAAGTTATCTCAAAGCTTGACCTCATATACTATATGCAAGGATTTTAAGTCCTACATCCATAATTTTTTTCTGTTGATTATCTTATTAACAAATAGCTATCTCTAATTGTAAAACCAGAGAGTGGCCTGTGCTTCCAAACGTTAACCAGAATGATTGACTCCAATGTGGCGATATTTCCGTTAACTTTCATGAACGGTGGAAACATATCTAAGCATAAAAAATGCTATACATTGTAAAGGTTTTAACTAAAGTAATCTTTTTATTATTTTCGTTGTAGTGTAACTACTAGTTTTCTCAAGTTGCACCACAATACAAATTAATTTAAGCTTCTAGGTTCCGAATGTTTTAGAGAGAGCGCTTAGCTTAACAGTTGCAATTTCAAATGATGGCATAAATTTCTGCTGAGATGCCACTGCTTTGTCAACACTTAGTCGAGGAGCAAGCCCAAGGTTCAGGGAGTTTTGTACTCTGGAGACGTAAAAACGGAAGTGAAAAATATCAAATCTTACTGAATTTAATATTTAAACCTCTTAAAATAATCGAAGTTTCAGAAGAGAGAAATAAATATTTTAATATTGTGTTCGATTTCGCATTGTTTGATAATTTTAATGTATGTGGTTATGCCTGAAAGTAATTTGAAATCCTTTTTTAATGGTTTTCAGGGAAAATAAAATCGCTTTGGATGTAGTAACTAAATTTTAAACTATCAAATTTTCAAAAACTAGAAACTATAAATACCACAAAAGTACGCTACGTTTTGGTATCGTTATGCTTTACTTAACTAGTTATATCTGAATATACTCTGCAGTTTGTTTTCATGGTATGTGGAAACTATCACATCTTATTATTATACTTAAATCTCTTCAAACAGTTAGAGTTTTTAAAGAGAGACACACCAAGTATTTTAACATGACTTTAGATGTAATTTTTTGATAATTTGTATTTAATTGTTCGTGTCTGAGAATACTTCTTTGTGATTTCTTCTTTATGAAATTCTTCTTTGTGATTAGTGGAAATATTTAACCTTTTTTGATTTAGTACTCAAATTTTCTCTAGGGGGAAACTATAACTATCTCAAACTAACAACTAACTATTGATATCAATTTTTGGATATTTGTATTTAAATAGGCGTACCTGACAATACTCTGCAGTTCTTCTTTATGATAATCCCTTGGACCCATCTTGAAGAGAATAAGTTTATCCAGAACAGAAACTCCAGATGTACGAGGCTTTTTTTCTGAAAGTTTAAAAATATTATTATAAGCACATTTTTTGCATTTTCATTTTCCTTCAGATATTACGATACTTAGCAAGGAAGATCTATAAAAAATCATAGAGTAGAATCACAGAAGACAAATATAAAACTATTGCCTAGAAACAATAAAAAAGTACATCAAATGTAATTCAATAATACTTGAGCACATTTTCTTTGAATCAAAAAGAAAAATACACTGTAAAGTACACTGCTCTGTAATTAAATAACAGAAGTTTGATATTTTCCACAACGATAAATTAATATTGGTTAAAATGGCTTAAAACTAAGAATGCGCTCTAATCCTACGACAAACTCCTGACGGAAGTAATTAGTAAAAATAGAATAAAATCCGGAAAAAGTACTCAAAAAGGTAAAAATGAAAAGCAAAAGAAAACTTAATTTCCCATTTATCGCATTTTACGCCTCAATTCTTACATCTTAATCTCTAGTCGTAAATTAATACGGGTATTAAGTGATCGAATTTGCGTTTCAACAGGGAAACAAATTAAATCTGGAGTTGAATAAAATACCACGGATACCACGAGAAAAATTCTATATTCTCTCTTCCTCCTATTACTGTTTTTTTTTTTTGTTTTCTTCTTTAGTTTTGCAGTGTAATGCTAAGAACATCAGTAACGGAATCGACATTCACTGTTTAAAACAACGATGAGATTTGTAAATAAAGAATATAACGATTTGTCATCTTTTCGCATTACACTGCATTGTATGTTTTTTCATGTAATCATTTCAAAAACAGCGGTTTAGATTTTAGTTGAAAAAAGGTTCTTACAGATATTTTATCTGATGACGCTTAGTAGATACGGTTAGAGATTATCAGGAGTTTACTGTTTATAATTTCTAATCGTCAGCATCAATTTTAGCACACACAATATATGTTACATCATTTTATATTTTGTATTAAAATATAATTAATTCCATTCGCTTTTTACAGTGTTAGATAAATTTTGAATAAGATATTTATTTTTTCATAATTTTGCACTTTAAATGCATTTTTGGTAAAAGCAAAATACCGGCAAATTATCGGCAAACCTAGTGTATGGCCAATTTTCCCGATTGACTGATAACTGAAAATATTGCAAAATTCACATTTCTTACCTCAGATGAACTACAAATGCACCCATTGCTTTGATTGACGATTCTTCATTCATCTAGTGGAGGTATATGTTTACAATAACAGAACTGATTTTATAAAATAGATAACGCTTCATTGAATGCAGTTAAAAAATTAGAAAGTATTTACAGTCAATTCGAGATTAAATGTGTTGCGTATTATGCAGAAACTGTATGCGTAAGAGTTAAATGTGCTTATTGCGAAATAATGAAAAAATTATTATCACAAACTTTTAGTATGAAACTGAATTGTCCACGGAATGTGTTAAAACGAAACAGAAAAATGAACGGGATAATATTAATGATAACAAAAGATATCAAAGTGCTTGAGAGTTGTTTCCATCCACTACAATACCCAATCCACTTGCACATAATTAACAATACGTATTATTGCGCAGTAAAATGTAAAATTTCTAACCGACTTATTTTGCGAGTTAGTACTTAGAAGGTTTTGTAAATGTTATTCTTTAATGCCATTTGTATCTTATATTTTCTTTCGTTTTAAAAATGCATTTTTGAATTTTTACAGAGTATACTTCTCGCTTTTGCTTTGAATACTGATTCATTTACTGATTCATTTGCGTACCTCAGTAAGAACGCATAACCCAATGTGAATCTCAGGATTAAAGTCCTCGAATTTCTGAAACCCAATGGGAATTTATTCGCATTATTAAAGTGTTCGAAAATGTTGGTAAATAATGAACAGTATTTTACTACTAATTGTAATGTGGGTTATTCCGCTTTCCTGTGTTTGTTTACGTGTCTACGAAACAGCTATACTTTTGAGTTGACTGTCACAACAGTTTAAATGAACTCAGCCACCTTTCTCCGAGAAAAAAGCCACGTTCCTCGGAGAAACTTATTAGCCCCCTTTCAATTTTATTTACTTATTTTCGTGATACTGTTTTGCTGCAGCATTTCACGTAACAACAAAACACCACTAAATTAATTTTACGCTCACTTTGTAGAGACATTAACTATTTTTTCGAAGCAGGAGATGTGAAAAATGAGCAATGTCCTCGCCGGGACTTGAACCACTGTCCTTTCGAATACGCGCCGAGCGTGCTGACTGCTACACCACGAAGGCATACTAAAAAGGCGGGAGAAATACAATATAACTTTAAAATGGAAAACTCAATTTAAGTGTTTGGAGCTACTTAAATACTTTTTGTACTCAAAGCAGTTAGTTACTCAGCATACTTGGCTCAAGAAGAAGATTTTTTGTTGCTCAGTCTATGTCACTTCGGAATATGTATTCGCAACGATATTCAATAAAATGTTATATGGATGAAAGACTTCATTCTTTCCAACATAAAAAAATACAAATGTGTCGAATATATTATTGGTCGTGAAAGATAAGCAAATATCTATAGACATAGCTTTGATCGATGCTTTTACAAATGTAAAGGTAATGGTTTGCTGAGCATGTTTTACGAATACTGAAGAGTGTTATCTAAATATATTTGGAAATATGTCCTATAATTTACGAAAAAGAATTTACTTCAAAGCAAAGAGTTTTTAAATAAAATTCGATCCAAAATGTTTTGCCTTTAAAATTGAGGAATGCTTGACTGTTCATTTTTTAATATTTAGTTGCATACTTTTCAGTTTCCTAAGAATAAACTAAAAGTTTTAAAGTCTGACAACACCTGCCTGCGATGTTATCACTGTGCGATAATTTTTATGTGCTTCAATTTTTATCACGATATTTTGTACCACAACGATTAAAAACTGCAACTTTCTCATCGTTTTATTTTCAACAACGATGTTGTAGAACTGTGTTGTTTTCTGTTTGCTTTGTTTATCTCGGAATGTTTTTGTAAGACGATGTTTTACTCTTGTTTATTTCCTTCGTGACATTCTCCGCGATGTTTTCGAACCTCATCTTGTGAGTGATATAAATCTTGATAGATGTAAAATCCTTTTAATGTTGGAAGACGTTCAGAACATTTATTTCACAACAGGTGCTTATCCCTAACTCAACTAATAGCAGTAACATGCGATAACTGGCCAGCCATCCTACAACATACTTCTTTGGACAACTATTAGTCTTTGGACAACCATTAGGATAAACAACGAAAGTTAATTTAATACCATGGAATATATAAATTTACAAATCCAAACTTCGACACACATCAGTGAGAGTGCAAGACAAAGGTCTAATGCTTAGTTCTTACAAAAAGACTCAACGGAAAAAAAAGAAAAGACGAAAATTTATTCTCTCTTCTATTTTTATATTTTTAAATTCTGCTCTTAAAAAGATATTTACAATTTTATAAATTTTAATACAATAGAACGATTCGGAGGCCGAGGTCCTCCTGAAAGCAGACACACATGCCTTGTTTGAGCGGAGGGCAAACAGGTCTCTATTTTCCATACTGCTCTCAAGACTTCCAGATCCTATTTCTGGCAAAGGATACTTTATTTAGATCCAGTATCGAAATGAGATTTCATCTATTTGATTTGCATAAAGAAATTTTCGACCACGATAGCTTTGCAGAAATCGAGTTAGATGAATGTCTCATGGGGAAAAGATGTAAAGAACTTAAGATTTCAAATATCTTAAAAGAATTCGAATATCTTCAAAGACTTCAAATATCAAAAATACTCTGTAGCATACATATGCTGGTAAAGAACTTTGATATTCGAGGTCTTTTATATTTCGAGAGACTGAGCAAATAAATATTGGCTATTTTCGTTTGATGAAAGCTTATCCTCAAGGAAGTTAGGATTTATTAAAGAGAATTAGTTTCATTTTTAAAGGTTTAAACTGATGCTGCATCTGGAATTCTTATTTAAGAATTCCAAAGAGGGAACAAGAATGAAATTCTTAATTTTACGATTCATTCTTATTTAAATATTTGGTCTTTTACCAACTAAACGAGATTATATCATCGGCTTCAGTATGCAAAAATGTCACAAAAGATCTTTTTCTCTAAATGTCTGCATTTTTTTTACCTGCATTATCATTACTTGAATTACATAATAATTTTCCATAAAAATTCCATGTGAAAGGAGAAAAAATATGTGTATTGTTTTTTCCTTTTTATTTGCATAAGTGTTCAAAGAAGCTGCAAACGAGTTTTCATTCCTAATGTGCAATTTACCTTTCCTGAATTACTTTAAGACTGCATATTTCCTGTTACAATTCCAAGCAAAAATTTTCTTTTCAAAGAACAAAAATACGAAGAAGCCTGAGCTGCTATTAATCTCTTAGGTTTTCTTGTATGCGTACATATACAGGAGTTTCTAATAATATGTTTTCTCTGGTATCAGTGATCAAAGGTATTATAAATAAATTTTAACTCGTATTGTAACATTACCTTCTCAAATCCCGTAATGATTATATGAGTTATATCTCAATATTCTCTGGTAATTCCTAATAAAACTTTCTTTTCAAAAGCCCTAACCGAAATTGTTGTTAGCGATTTTGCCTTACATATGACTGGCCTTGGATTCGAACACAGGAAAAGATTTGGATGTTTTCCTGTGTTCGAATGAATGAGTTTTTAAAGGCACCATAAAGTCTGTGGTGCCTTTAAAAACTGGAGAGTGGAAAGCACTCTTGAGAGGTTTGGTAGAAGAGGAAGAAAAATAAGAGACTATGGCATCAATCCCTTGCAGTTCTGCATCAAAATTCGGATGGAATGTTCTCTTTCTCAAGGGTGTAATTTGGTCTCCATCTCTGTGATGATCCTTGGACAATGTTCTTGGTATTGAGACGGTTCAGTGACTGATGGCTTTTGGCCATTCCTGACGAATGCATTAAGTTAGAAATACTGGACAATGTGGAACAAGAAGTATCTTTTCCAAAGAAGAAGGAAAGGAGGGAAAAAAAAAACAAAGCGTGATAATTCTCTTAAATGTTCTTTTAAGAATATGTATGGTATCCTGTAAGGTATTCGAAACAAGAACTCCTAACTTCTACTAATGTTAGCACTGGTATTGTTAATAAAAAGTATTGGTATTGTAATGATTTTTTATTCCAAATGTTTCATTATCTTCCTTGAACTACATTAGGATTACTACAGTTATATTTTAAAATTTTTGTATTAGTTCAATGCAAAAGTTTTCTTTTTAAAAAGAAAAAAATGCGAATTGTATTGGTCGTTTAATCCTTTCTATACGAGTTTGTAATCCATTACCTTAAGAGTTTTGGTAACGTGTAAATTTTAAAAGTTCACCGAAGGAATTCTACTTTAATTTATCAAGTACATATTTTTTTTTTGCACCCTAATCCTTTGAAAACGTATGTAAATATAAAGAGTATTTAAAAAAACCAGCGGCAGCTAGTTAGAGCAATTATTCACTGCTTAATCTTCAGTGACTATTTGTGCCTTAATATTCTCTCGGCAGCCAGCGCAGTAAACAGACAAAAAACCGGACTTGGTACAACCTTTACAGCAGCAAATTTCTTAAATTTACTAGTCGTCTATAATCATTAGATACAAACAATTATTCCCTATTCCTAAACTACAATGCGAATGTTCTGCTAAGAACAGTGAAACTGAGATAAATGGCTTGCGAAAACAGTACATTTTATTTGTACAAGAAGACATGTTTTATTAAAATTTAGGAAACCAAGAGAAATAAAAATTTTACAATAAGATGCACTTAGGAATGTATCTGTGTAGTCAAAATCTGGCAGTCTTTGCCTGATAATTTTGCATTTTGAGGGGAAAAATAAGTGTTTGAATAACATTGCACAAAATTCTTCGAATGCCAGAAAAGAGTTGAAATTTAACAGCGGTTAAAATTGAAGAAAGAAAGAGAAATTTAAAGAATTTTTAATTTTACAGTTTATTGTTAATATTTACTTCCTTGTCCGAAGTACGTACAATAATCGCGAAAATTTTCGGGTATCATATTTCAACGAGAATATCCATTTTGACCGCTATCGAATGCAATTCAACAATGTTTTTGTTGACATCTGTATGTAAGGGCAGAATAAAGGACTCTTTTTCCCAAAACGGGTTGCAAAATAGATTTAAAATTGATTCACAAGGGATTATTTTCGTGACGTCTATACGTACGTACGTATGTATCTCGCATAACCCAAATTAGCCTCAGAACGGTGAAATTTCGTATATAGGACTGCTATAACATGTAATTATGCACTTCCCTTTTTTATTGCAATCAGCCGCACCAAAACTATATATACACATACCCACTATGTTACTCGGCTCCGTGAGCTCAGTTTTTTTATATTCTTGTATGTTGGTAAATTATGCATTTTTTGCTTTAAAAATAATTGAATTATATTGTTCTTATCTTTCGGTTAATGTTTTTATGCCTTTAGTTAATCTGCATGCAATAGTTGTAGAATTAGCAACAGTTTGAAAGTTGTTTAAGAGACATTAAGCCTAATTTTTTCCGATAGCAGCCATATTTGCTTACAATTGAAGCTTAACAGAATAGTGAATTAAGTCAGTTTTTGCACCACCTTTGCCGAATAGGACCAAAGTAAACTTTCAGATTTGTGCACCAAAAAAATCTGCCTTCTTGCCCGCTGGCCGAATTACGTGTTTTTGCATAGAAACTTTATTTTTAATTGTAAATTTTTTTACAAATTATTTTTAACTGTATTTGGTGTTTTATACTTTTCAATTTTTAATAAAGATATTTTGAGGTCTTTATGTATTTTTGTATTGTCCTTAAGTGACAACTGAATTAATTGAATGAGAAATATATCTAAAATAAAATTCAAGAAAATAAGTTTAAATCAAACGCAGCAAAAATTGTGCATAATTTAATATTCTGTACAAGGAAGTCATGTAGTGTACACATCAGATTTTTTTTTATTTCAGTGTTACAATTTGTTTGAATTATTTTACTTATTACTACACTTAATTTCATTATAATTATTAAGAAAATTAACTGTATTTTGTTTAATTTATTTTAATAAATATCAAAATAAAATCTTTCCTTCATTAAATTATTTTTGTTATCATTAAAGTATTTTTCAAAATTCATTTTAATTTTAAACATATATATCCGTTTTCCATTCAGTTCATTTTACTTATTAATGTAATTAAATATTATTCTTTATTAATGAAGTATTATTCAATTCGAAAACTAAATAAATTGTAATTAAAAAATTACAATTTATTTAGTTTCTACTATTAGGACAGCAAATTTTCGTAGTATTAATCCTTTTTATTAATTATTAATATTTCAAATTATTATTATACTTTAAATATTTTTCTCATTAATTTTAAACAATAATTTTACTTACTTCATTTTAATTTAACGTATTTTAACTATTCTTAGAATTAACTGTTTTTCGTTTTTATTATGAGGCCTTAATTTAAGGAATTAACTGAAGTAGGTTTCGAAACGATATATATATGCGTTGCTAAACAAATTCGAAACTCAAGAGCATTAAAAGTTTATAATGAGTTGTCATGAGATAAACTGCTATATAATAATAACATTTATCTAATATAGCGTTTGAAAAATAAATATATACGTAAACATGAGTCCTTTGAACAATAAGTAAATACATAAATATAACTGCCTTATTTAACAAAATGCAGCACTCTTTCACTTCTCCGATCATATTGCTTCCGTAATAAAGACTTCGTTGTACAAAAGGCTCTTCTAAAATGTCTTCATTAATCTTCCTTTACGAAAGTTAAATAAAACTCAAAATTGCTGTGTTTAGTGTATCATGTAGTAACCTCAGAGGAAAGCCAAAATCGTGTTTCCATACAAACAATTAATTCTAAGTGCTTAATATTGTCTCCACTTACGAAATATTTTCAGCCCTACATCAAAATAGAAAATATTCTTTAACGTCACACAGTCTGAAGTACTGTGTGAAATAAAAGAAAACAGCCTCAGGTAAAATGTTTCTGGCAAATTGTGAAACTTTTGTTTAAGACGACCAAACAATTGCTTTTGACAGTAATTTGTAAGTTGCATTTTTCATTCAGCGAGAGCTTAACGTTTTCAGAAAATTATTAAAATAATTTACTTCTGCAGAGGTAATATCAAAGGCTTTAAAGATAATTTCTATAATATATGACTTTTCAAATATATAAATACGACTCTTTATATATATAAATGAATAAGTATAAAGTAAAAAACAGTTCAAAGCCTAATCCAATTGCTCGCTTAAATCAGCAACAAATGCTGGTAATAATGGAAAATATACTAAAATGAATTAAAAATATCTTTAAAATCCACGCCGTATCAACTAGGAACAAACCATATGGAAAAATAAAAAATGAAAAGCCAGAAGCACAGTGGCAAAGGGATGACAGATGCAAAATGTGCCAAAACCAAAAATGAAAAGGGAAAAAGGAAATTTACATCTTTCGCTGCATCGGCAACTTCGCACATATAATGAAGCTTGCCATTATGCATCTAATCTTTTATTTTTTATTTTTTGCATGTGAGGTTTTACATAGATGAGCATGGGATAGATTTTCAAAGGTATTTTTATATTTTTATTTAACGTTTTATACGTTTATATACGTGAGATAAAAGCCATGAGAAATAAAATCATAACTTAAATTGCTATTATCCCCTTCAGTATCTTTTTTAATTTTAATATTTCCCCTTTAGATCTTAAAAACAATAAAATCTTCATAGGAAATCTCTCTAAACTGCATCAATTGAAAATTAACCCTTTTCACACGATTCTTTATGCTAATAACGAAGATATTTATCTAACTGTTCAACCAATAATAATGCTGAAGGCTGAAATTCAAACCGTTTTAGCCATTAATGATAAAGTCAAAGCAAAATCGAATTTGCATTTCTTCTCACTCTTTCTTTCTTTGATGTCCACTGCAGGTCTCATTTCCCCCTCAAATATTTAGTAGAAATACAGGAGGTACCAATATAGCCATTCAAGGACACTCGCTTTTTTATGCGCCAGTTTAGATGCGCTTGTATCAAAAATACTTTATCAAGAAATGAACAATTGTAGAGAATAAATTCAATGTCACTTTCGAGCTTGATATTAAATTGATGTTGAAAAATATCGTTACATATTCATGAACATTTAATAACGATTTACTCGCATGATCTCTGTCTCACTAGTTTTAATTGTTCTATAATTTTTCTTTGAAAATTTGTTATATAGACAGGCAATCATTTTCTTGCTTTAGCATTTAAAGATGTAACGTTCGAATTGTTTATTTTGTCTTTTGGTGCATTCAGAACAAAAAATATGCAATATTTATGTAACTAATAGACACAATCGCTTACTTATTTAGTGACTCGGAATTTCAGCATTGCACTTTATATTTCGTCTTAGTTTCATAGTAAGTATTATCCAAACTGCCTTGATAAGTATAATAGTTGTGCTCCTGGCTGCTGTGTCTTTTGTGGGGTTCGGTCTCAAATCCTGGAGAAGGCCATGAATGTTAAAGGCATAGTCTGTGCGGTATGGGAGGCATTTAAATACAAGGAAAATGGTAAGTCCTCTCGAGTGGTTTGGTTTTAAGGAAAGAGAAGGGAGACTCTTGCCTCGTCGCCCGCCCGATCTCCATCAAAATTAGGACAGGGCTGAGCAAAGCCACCTGTATGAGGCTCAAGGCCCATGCCAACGACGGACGTAACATTGTGCTCCTTACCGCAATAAACGTCGTGGACTTACTTTGATTAAGTCAGACAAGGGAGATAAGCTATAACAACAACAAGTATTATCCTAACTTTGTGCCATTTCCAGGATAAATGTTCGCAGTAGGTATAATGGTATAACAAGCCAAAGACGAATTGAGCAGTTTTGAGCCTTTTGTATTTTCAAGAGAGTGTAAAATGTTCTGTTGATTTAAATTAGTGCATTAAAATGGTTTGATTCTTTTTAGCCAACATCAACATCAAAATGAAGATATTTGTTTTGGCAGGACTGAGCTACTAGGCATGTATAAAAGATGCTTTCCAATATTTGAAAATTGTCTCTGTACCTAAAATGAATAAAGCTCCCATAGAGGTATTGTAATGCTTCAGTTGTATTAAAAGCCCTGTGATGTTTCAATTGTATTAGAGGTATTATAATGTTTCTGATATTAATTGAACAGAGCACATAAATAAAACAATGGAGCCTAAAAATGTAACTTAGTTGAAAAGAATTTATTTACCTTTGAGACTCTCCAAGATAATTCTTAATAAAACAGTAAAAGCGCGCGTTATCAAGAACCAGAAAAGACCTTATCAAAATGGGTCATAAAGGAAATTACACAGCAGTTTAAATATGCGCATTTTAAAAGGAGCGAAATACATAGTTATTTTGATGTAAGGTTTTATTCGATGCAAAATAGTGTTGACTTTAAGAAGCATTCTCGTTCGTATCATGAATTTCTTATCCAGGTTTTTATCGCTCTTTTTATACATTTATACAGTACTGAATTTAGTAGTAAAATGTAAGTCCTTTATTGTTTTGCTAACAGTTAGGTTCTTTTGACATTTATCATTTATTATTGGAGGAATGTTGAATCTTTCCTTCCTTTCTGCTTTTCCGTCTTCTCCACAAGAAATGCAATTTAAGGGAGTTCAAGTAATGATGGAAAATGTAAGTTTAGAGAGCGTGCTTCGATAACTTAGGCCTAGAATGGGGTGACTGATATTCAATCTGGTGTGCTGCTGTGCAGATTGAGAGAAAGAAAATACTTCTTTGATTAATGTACATTTTATTTCGGCATAAGCACTTCCAGCGCTTGAATAGAACAGCCTTCTTCAGCTGAAACTAAATGAAAGCCAGATTGATGAATGTTTGAGAATAAACTAGTACCTAAAAGCGACCTTTCCTTTGATCGTGGCAGAAAAATTCACCCCAATTGTGAAAAAATGTTGTGACCATCCAGCTTCACTGTATCGCATTCTGAGCGCATCGGACTTTCTAAGGCGGACTTAACATCCGATCCTCTAATTATTATAGATTTGTTTGGCGGTCAGCAACCTTCTGAAGCTGATCTAACGTACGTCAGATATTTCGAGGATAAGCAACAACAACAATAACAACAGAAAGCTTAGTTCAGTTTTACTGAAGCATTTTACAACGTTGATGGCAAAACCTATTGTGCAAAGTTACAGAAATTTTAAGTCAAAAAGATGCAGGTTTTAAGTCCTAAACATAACACATAGTCCGCATAGTCCATGTAACACAAAATCTGTCCAGATTATCCTTAAGATGTTGCTTACGTGCTCAATGCTAATCCTCAGGATATCTAGAATATCCCTTTAACTTTCGAAACGTATCTTCAGGAGTACTTAATGTCACATCTTAGTATATCCCTTGGACATGTTTTCCTAATCTTCTCAGCAGTGTACAGGAAGGTGTTTAAAATTTACCTATCACTAAACTGGCTAACCCGTTAAAATAAGTAACAACAACAACAACAGCAGATATGTCCCCCAAAATATCCTCCATCAAATTAAAAAAAACATAATTACTATGAGAATTGAGAATAAACATCGTCAAAATGCTTCGTAGGGAACTCCTCTGGAAATGCGTTACGAAAATCCACAGGTTCCACAAGACGTCCACAAAACATCACAGATTCAACATCTTCAGTATATCTTTTCAGATCCCGGGATATAGCGACATAAATGAGACATGTTTAGTATGTTAAACGTCTGGTTAGATGTATGGCGACATCTGGGAATCATCTTACTCGAGATGTGGACAAAGATATAACCCGGGACATTGTGACTGAAACAGGGAACACCTAAAATATTCTATGTTATGGGAGGAAACGCTTTATGAAACTTTTGTGGAAATCATAAATTATAATTAAAGTTTATTTTTTATTTCGTTTGGACATTTGTGGAAGGTGTAACTGCGTATAAATATACCATGATAATAAAAATATCACTATTTCCCTACCTGTTTCACTCTAGAAATTTCATCTATGAAATATTCCTAGTTACTTGAAAAAATACTCTAACGTTATTCCTTTTTCCAGTTTCTGTGCTTTCTCGGTTTTTTTTTATTTATTATAACTTCAAAGGGGGAAGGTATGATTTCAGATGATATTTCTCGAAAAAATCTACTTGGGACACTGGAGACTGGAGGATTCATTTGATTGACAGTCTCTAGTATGGGAAACCTGGACACTGCCAATCAAAGGAATGAAACCATGTCATTCTGAGCAGTCGGGCTGAGAATTCATAAACCAAATTTCAAGGGGAAGGAAACTTTCATACATTCCCTTAAACCTATAAAGCTTTTTCCTATTCATGTAAAAATTAAAATAGACTTTTTTAAACCCATAGTAAAACAAAAACATATATTTTTCTTTTCTGTATCTTTAAGAATAAGATAATCACGTTATATAAACCATATATAAACTACATAAAACACTACTAATTTCATTAGTAATACTAAAATAATATGATATCTTATGCTTAGAACTAGGCGACTACTAATATGATTAATAAAATTAACCACGTTAGTAGTTAATTATTTACACAATTAAGCTAGTTATATATACATAACTGATTGGAGCAATCCCTGGGAGGTCGATCACAGTTACATCAAAATCCCGCTTAATCTAAATACAATGAAAAAGCACAAAAAAGGACATAACATAAACACATGCTATCAAACAAGAAATACTATCAACAGTTTGCCTGTATTTTCCAGCAATTTTACCTGGAGAATATGTTTATTTGGTTAATCAAATTGAATCAGCATTTACTAAAGAATAGCACTGTAAATAACACAAGATTAAACATTATTAAAATGAATAAACTAATTTTGTAATGTTTGTAACATCCCTTCTTATCATTATATCCCATATATATTTCGTTTTTCTTTTGTATTATCTGTAGACTGGTTTGTTTTATGCTGATGAATTGTAATAAATATTTTTATATCGGTTTGAAATAAACAAATATTTCGTCCGGCAGACCTCGCTTAATCGGGTGTTGAGTGTATTTCACTCAAACTAACCTGAGTGATCTTAATAGACAGTCGGACGGCTTTTCGGACAATCTTTACCTAGAATATTAAACACTAATTAATAACAACAAACGAGTAAAATAACAAGTAAGATACGTTTTCATGCATCACCTTGAAATTTATAAGCGAAAAGAACTAAAAAAATGTGTTTAAATGTGACAACTGAATAGTAGTTCAATATTTAAGAATCCAAATATTAAAGTCTTAGAATCTGGCTAGTGAAAGCTCTTTCTCTAAACTTGTTCTCGCCTATTATTTCAACGCACTTAAACTTGTATTTTCTGGTAGAGTAAAGGAAAGACCAGAAATGTGGGGATGATTCAACATAAGAAACAGCATGTTAATTACACTGGTGTGCAAAACTTAAGCTACAATGTAGAAATTTAGCAGACAGCCATGAAATTGCAGAAAAGGAGGTCTGGAGATTAGTACAATGAACACGTAAGTCAGTAGAAACGTCATGCGTACGCAAATATCAGGAACGAAACGTCAGAGGCAACATGAGCGTACACAAAACACGTGATGTCGGCGCGTGCAGCTCAACAGTAGAATTAAAGGAAGGACGGAGACGCAATTCAACATATTCGCTGCAAGTGCCAGTGAGTCAGTTCGTGAAATATGGCTAGAAGAAATCACCTGGACGACTTCACAAGTGGAAGAATGATCGGAAAGCTGGAGGAGGGAAGTACTGTCACCAGTGTAGCTGCAGAGTTCGGAATCAACAAAAGTGTCGTTTCGCGCACTTGGAAAGCTTTCCAAACCACAGGTACAGCTGTTAGAAAGGTTGGTGGTGGCCGCCCGAGGACGACATCTGCAGCGGATGACCGACATATCGTCCTGCAGCCAAAAAGAGGCCGACAACAGTCAGCAAGCTCCGTTGCTTAGCAACTCTGTACAGTAACGTGGCGACAAGTGTCGCGGTTTACTGTGGCCAGACGCCTTCACAAAGGGGGGCTATTCGCCCGCCGTCCTGAAGCTGCCTCCCGTTGAAAGTTAGCCACCGACGCCACCGTTTACAGTGGTGCAGAGAGCACAAAAACTGGACAACTGATCAATGGAGTCTCTTTACGGATGAGAGTCGGTTCAGTACCAGAAGCGATTCTCAACGCATTTTGATTTGGAGAGAGGTCGGGACCCGGTTTTATCCCAGTAACATCAAGGAACCACACCGTAACGGTGGTCCTGGAGTTCTTGTCTGGGGAGGCATTATGCTAAACGGGCGAACTGAGCTCCACGTTTTCGACAGAGTGTCTGTAACCGGATCGCTATTGTGAGGAGGTACTCCTTCCCCATGTGCGTCTGTTCCGAGGTGCCATTGGTCCAGACTTAATTTTTATGGATGACAATGCAGGGCCACATCGGACTCCTGCTGTTGAGGAGCTACTAGAAAGTGAAGATATCACCCGAATGGATTGGCCAGCGTACTCCCCAGATTTAAATCTCATCGAACATGTGTGGGATGCTTTGGGGAGACGCATTGCAGCCCGCTCACATCCTCCGGAGAACACTCAACTACTCAAACAGATGCTGATTGAGGAATGGGCATTCCTATCGCAAGAAATGTTGCACCAGCTGGTTCTGAGTATGCGGAGACGGTGCGAAGCAACCCTTGCAGTGAGGGGAGGGCATATCCCATATTAAGAAACATCTGCTTGTTGTTCTTCCTCTTGGATAGACAATCATGAGTCACGATACTATGCGTTCAACAAAGCTTGTTTTTGTTTGATTCCATACCGTATGCATTGTATTCCTTTTTCAGCTCCGATACTTTCGTCATCCTTTGCGCACATAATACTCTCCTTCACTTGTGCATTTCATGTCTCTCAGTTGATTTCTTGTGGAGTTATGGCAAAAAACCCTGCTGTTGCTTAAGTTTTGCACACCAGTGTATAATAAATCTTAGCAATTAGTTTGTTTCGATTTTAATTGAGTTTTCTAATAACAATCCTAACTGAGGTATCACTAGAGCTTAGACTAATGTCAGAAGGAATCATTTGCTAGTCGTACTTCTCAGAAGCATAAAAGAAAACTAGATCTTATATTTATTACGTGATTTCACCCTACTATCAAAGCCGCTGACGGTTCAGTGGTCAGAGACTCTAATTCCGGCTGCTGTCACTTTTTTATTTGTTATTTTATTTCTCTATTTGTAATGCAAAAAATTATTCATAAAATTTATTTTTAAAATATTTGCCTCTGCAATGATACCGCAATAATACGCTTTAATAGATTTCGACTATAATCTATATGTAATCTCTTTCGGTTTAGCTTAAAACACCTTGTGTTTCTTGTGTTCTTTTGGTTTAGCTTAAACCACTTTAACACACCAAACGTATTAACTTGCATGAAATGGGTACTTTTTATGTACAGATGCCTCTCTCGGGCGTACAGTGAGCCGCCACTAGGGCTTCAACTCAAAACAGAAACTATAAAACTAAACTAATGCTAGAATAAATTTAATAAGCCGATGGTGCACAGATGAACTCGCGTAGTCGGTCCTTCTTTAATGATCATCGGCGTATACTAGCAGGAAGGTAGAAATACGGCAGTAGAACAGCAAGTTTAGACTAATAGCAATAACGTGGCCGAAAGGCAGAGCACGCTGTCCTCCTGACAGCCAGACATCGGCTAAAATACTTGTTTCTACCTCATTTGCAATCGTGGTTCTGAAAACTCATTCTGGCAGGGAAACCTAGGTGAGAAATTAGAATGCATACGAAAGGCTTGTTCCAAAATGAAAATAACTGTTAGAAAAAATAAACCTTACAAGCGAACGGTTCTGATCCGATCCCATAAAAGTGCTCATTTCTAATGTATATCTTGGTTCTTGAAATTAGGGGTTCTAGTACCCAAAAGTTCTAGAAGATCATAAAAGCACTTGTTTTTCTGCACGCTGTGTTCGTGTCTACCTTTATTTTGAATGAAGAAGAGACTTGAGTTTCCGCGGGATTTCTAAAACTTTTGCATCGTAAAACGTTTGCTTGGTCCGAACCATAAAAGTTTTTAATTCTCATCCCTCAGTGAAAGCTTCCGTACCAATTGTACAGTTTCACTCCTTCTCTTTCTAAAATTCTGCTTAACTGATTAGTTGCAATATGTTGGCTTCCTCTAAAGTTTCAGCTCTAGGCATTTTGTCGTGCATATAAAAATCGCTAAGCTGTTACCAGTGGAAAATTCTCTCCTTCATTTATTGGTAATCGTTTCTGCGTTCTTGTTGCAAGATGAGATGGGGTTAATAAGTGACGTAAAATGCTAATATGCTTTTATTGGCTCTATACTCCTTCTCTCTGCAAAATCTGTTAAAAAAGCCTTTTTTCATTAGGATGCATTCGTATCATGCCATATATTTTCTAAATGTCCGCAATAAAAACAAATATATGTTTGCGAAATCTAACCACTACTGAAAGAAGATCTCCAATAATTCCAACGTTACGTTGTGAAGAGTTTAATGAATTCCCACAAGTTGGCACTGCACAGGCATTGAAAAGAAAATTCTATATTTTGTGATGGTTTACTCCGGGCATATAATATCCATTATGTGGCATGTAGCATCGGGCCCTTTATCCTCCAATAATGGATTCATAAGTACTAAAATTTCATAGTCGCTTAGGAGATCTTTTCACAGTGATCATCGTTGTATCTGCTAGAGGAGTTGCCCATACTCGATTCTGCAAGCTCTATACCCTGATCCATTTGCAAATTAATCATGTCTTCTTCCCATTATACTGCATATATACAATAAATACAATTCTGCTATATGCTTTCGTTTCTAGTTTAGCAGTTTTAGAAATTTTAGCAATTCTAATGTAATAGTTTAGCAGTTTATTTGCAAGCTGAAAAAAATAATGGGTTTGTATTTTTGCCATTTCCGATTTCTGTCCACATACCTGATTTTCCGTACCGTATAAATATGAGACCACTATATCGTCTTTTCTAAGTTTCTTTATTCACAGAAAACATTTTGCTAAAAATGTTGAAGCATACATGTATAGCATTTCATTTTCCTGAATTAAATACCAGCACAACAAAACCGTTGAATGTAACGTAGGTATTTCACCAAAATTCAAAATATGCAGAACAAAAGGTTTACTTTTGGTTGAATGGGAAATGTGTGCTTGTTATTATGCGTTTCTTTAAAGTCATAAAATCATTTTATCTTTAAGAAAACATTTCTCAGCCATTGAAATGTCCAGTGTTTATATTTTAAAATGGCTTTCCATATAACTTCACATTAAGAACATTTATTGGCTGTAATGTTTTCTACAACTGAAGAAATAAATTATTCGCCATTATTATGCCTTTTTGAAGGTTAAATGGTGGAAAATGGAATTGATATCTATGTCTTGCATCATTTTAAGTGTATTTGATAGCTGTAAACATTTAGAGACTCCATTATAGATTTATAACTATTAGGAGAATGCATAAAAATTGAGATACATGCGTAGTAACTTTATTTGCGCAATAAATTCTTTGTCCCGTGATATTCGATCCGGTTTTGTAAATGTTTGGATAATGATGAATTCTAAATAAATAAATGGAATAAATTCTAGTTATTGTACTGAAGAGTATTAAGCTTTCCTCGGGATTTATGTAAAATGTGATTTAAAGTGACTTGAAATTAAAAAGATTACTAAGAATTACATAATCTCTGAACAGCAAGTAAAACAAAATTCTTCGAACATATACACCACTGCTGGTCATTTAAGCTGTTACACCCCAGAAGGAAAGCAAATAGTCGAATTTATTTGTTGCATATATACAGTATGATGAGAATAAGATATGATTAAATTTGCATGGGCTTTGGTTAAACAACGTGCAGCATTCGTTTCACCCACCTGCTCCCTATGGAAGATACAACGGCTCTAATACGGCTGGGCGTCGTGTCGAACTGAGTTTGAATGACAAATATGGTAACTTTATTCAACGCAGCTTTAATTCTGTGAAAGAAATCATCAATCATAATGGCTAACCAGTGCTGGGGTGCCAGTCTGTTAGCAACCCATGACAAGATGTTCTCAGTGGGTAAGAGATCTGGAGAATGTACTCAGTCACTCCAGAGCAACAGTCGAACAAACTCTGTACACAGAAGATAGCATGAGCTGCGATCGTGCATTTGTCGTCAAGATATCGTCAAGATATGTCAAGATATCGTCAAGCAGGTCTCGAAGATACGGCATAGTCGCAAAATTATTTTTCTCGGTGTCAGCAAATGTGAGAAATCAAATATGCCCTTGCCGGGATTCAAACCACAGATCCTTTTATTTTTAGATGTACGTGCAAACCATTTACACGACGACAGTGTGCATTATGAATTGCGAAAGTTCCTTAGATTCTCCTTCACTTAAATGGCGACCGGAGAACGCCATAAAAATCAGTCCATAAGATCTAGATTGAGATAACTTATCGTCCAACGAATTTATATTCATGCTCTTTTATGAGGAAACTATTGGAGAAGTATTTTTTCGGAACTAGAAAACATAAGAATTGAATACCTTCCTCGCCGTGATTCGAATTTCTGATCTTCTAGTTGCCAGCTGGTCATGATAACACTTATACTACAAAGTCCTTACATAATTAACAGATTATTTTAAACTAATTATATCTTTTAAGGGGTCAGGTACCTTTTGAATGGTAAAATATGTCAAAAAATTACTCAAATTACAAGTGATGTATCTCCAAAACTAATAGCCCCATAAAAATAAAATTTCTAACACATATTGTGGTACCCTTAGTTATTTGTTTAAGATTACTAAATAAGTCATGTGCATTAGTAAAACTTTTAAATAAATATTTTAATGTAGAGCCAATTTTTTTATAGCCAATATTTTGAAATTCATTGCGCGCACCATTGCACCTATGTAAAGCATAAGAGGAACCAGATTTTTTTTTATATGGTAGAAAAATAATGTACCTTTAAAATGACGAAGAATTTTTTTATTTAAATGTTCCTTTCCTAGAAAAATAATTTTTTAAAAACAAAATTAAAATTTTTATCAAATTTTTTTGGCATAAATTAACTACAACTTTAAAAGTTTTTACATAAGAACCATTTTGGTTCGTCATATTAAGCATATCTAGCATATAAACATCCATGTAAAATTTGGTGCACTTTAGATTAGCCGTTTCAGAGAAATGCTGCGCGCAGTGAGTAAAATCATAGTTTTGAGAAAATTGACTTTAAAGATAAAAGTATGTTTTTATCAAACAAATGTGCATTATTTAAGAAAAATAAGTGTTCATATTTAATCAAATACATGATATAATTATTTATATATGGATACTTAAGTATAAAAACATATAAAAACAAAATAAGTTCACACAACTCGTGAAAATATGAAACGAAAACTTTAACGCACTGACGAGAAAATTTAAAATATTTACACGAATTGACTTTTTTTCAGGCTAGTCATTTGGAGATTAATTTTTTCATACTGAGTGGTACTTGAATAAAATTACTTAAAATTTTCTAAAATTATATAATACAGGTTGTAAAAATAGACAATATAAGTTATTTTCTAAAAACAAAAATAAAGCATATATATTTAAAATGCACCAGGTGAATATGTTTTGCCTTCACGTAACAATAAGTTCTCAGCAATAGCCTTTTGTTTATTTCTCTTTTTCTTACGCATTTCTTTTGTGCTTTGCAAAAGGCGTAATTCACTAGTTTTCACTCGTTGCTCGTCTAATTTACATAGACATGCTCGACTAAACGAACCAACTGACAGCCCAAGTTCTGCCATAACTTTTAATCTTCCCTGATTACCTTCATTGTAAAGTATTGTGGCCTCACTCGTTGCTATTTCAGCAATTCTTCTTCCTGAACCAAGGGTCTTTGGACACAATTTCCAAATCAAATTATTTAAAGATTCATTGCAGTTTTGTGTCTTTCCGCCAAGACATCTTCGCAATAGTGTCGGTTGCGATAAATCATTAAATATTGGTTTAATAACATCCATAACACAAAAAGGAAGTGTTGGTTTATGCCTGAATTCATGAACAGTTCCATTAGCTACAGCTTTCTGGTATTTACACCAAGTATTGGGACCTAGTGGACAAAAACTATGCAGCGGTTCGACATCAGTTGACCGTGTGTGAAAATAGATTGCCCATATAGCATTACGCATTTCTGCCAAAGAAGTTTTGTGTTCTCGAATCGCATTACCATGGTAAACGGTCAATTTGTCAATTTGTGTATCAGTCAAACGACCTTTTCCCCCAATAGATTTTCCATCTGCACATTTATTACCTTTCAGTTTCAACTTTCTGAGCCGCGTTCCCATTCTCTTCTGAATATGACCGACACATTCGATTTTTGAAACGGACACATCAGAACCATAGGGCTGGGCCTCCGTTATAGCCTGAAAAGTCTTGGAATCTCCATCGCCTATGTATCCAACATACTTCACATCATGCTTCGTTTCTGATCGCTGGAAAATTCGAACCATGCCGACAACCTCCATTTTACCCGCAGAACCACTGTGATTTATAAGACACTCTGTTTCATGTTTCTTTTGCCAGTTATCATAGTCTGATGTACCCTTCATTGAATTCCATGTATCACATGCCTTACAAAAGGATGAAAGAACCTCTGTGTCGATAACCTTACCACTTTTGTCCCCAATAACGGTACACACACCTATTCGTGATGTGTGACCCCTTGTTTTCCATGAACCATCGCCGCTAACCACAACATTTGAAGAACCCGTTTGCTGAACTTCTTCACAAGCAGCATTTTTCATCGATTGTTGTGCGACATTACTCGAGCACGACATAAACTTCTTTACAGTAGCATTGTATGCTTTTTTCGATACTGGGGGTGGAAGATCCATTATACCACAAAATAGTTTCATTGCGGAGTAGCCCATTCCAATTGCTCGCATGGCATAAGCATAACGTATGTTAATGTCAGCACAGTTGTTCTTCTTACCAGTCATTTTTGAACTTTTAAATGCACGCAGTTCTGTACAATTTTCACAATTCAAAGAAAATTTGGAACTTAGTCCACACACAACTTCTTCTTTGATAGTGACATCACTGCCACATGTTTTGCAGCACAATTCCTTTTCAAAAAAGGAAATCATTACTGTCAAGTCCAAGATTCTAAAACCTTTAAAATCATCGTTAGTTTCACTTTCTAACAGCTTTTTGGAAAGTTTTATTTTCTTCGCAGAAGCACTCACATTCCGTTGTGCAGTAGACAAGTCCAATTGCTTTGGCGTGTGGATATTACCAGTAAATTTTCTCTTTTTAATTCTACTGCCAGATGATCGTTTAGGCGTCGATTTACCTTCTATCCTATTCATATTAATATTAGAAATAAATTTTAATATAAATATTTAATTATGTTATTAAATGAACGAAAATATATCGAGAAATCTACGAAAATATATCGAGAAATCTGTCACAGAATACAGCACACGTTGTAGCGCTCGCAAGCAAAACAAACTGAATGAGCGAGTAAAAGTTAAAGTTAATATATTGCTTTCTTCTTCTAGAAAAAGCAGTGAGAATTAAATAATTATTAAATATATCTATTTCCAAGCCATTACAAGAAAACAAATGTTCGAAAGATGTTAGATTGTTTTTATAAACACAATTTATCACCACTCTTCATGAGCGCAGCTGTAAATATCCAGCTGTCAAAAAAGGTAAACAAACGCCTCCATCCTGACTTTTGAAAATTGGGCTTCGGTTCTTCCTCGATATCTTTCGTTCTAGTAGGAATATTTTTATGCGGTTTGTTTTAAAATGTTGCTATTAGTTACCTCTTTAATATAAAACAATAAAAAAAAATTGATTTTTTTTTACCCTCAAAAAGAGAACGTAATTTGAGCTTAAATTCAGTAGATGTCATTATCACGAGGAACATAGTGATGTCTTTCGAAATCTTCTGCTATATTAGGTACAAATTACGAAGTCTCCAAATTAAATATCTGAGATAAATATGCAAAAGGCAAATGCGTATCTATTTTTCTTAAAGTGAACAATGGTTTGCTTTATAAATATCACATCAAAGTTCGCAGTAAGTTGAGCAAAGGAAATTTTCTATAATGACTTCCAATATAGTTTTCTAGTTATACGAAAAGCAGGTCGCAGAAAATAGATCATGGTTCCTGGGTTCTCCGAAGAGCCATATTTGATCGTATGCGATGTGAAACGGAACTTATTGGCTGTAAACGGATACATAAAGTCAATTAAAATATTTACATGTAATCCGAGGAAAAGCTGCTTTTTTTCCCTTTCGCAAGATTTTTGTCGATTCACTCTTCCCAAAATAGGATATGTTTAGTCAGAAATTAGTACTCTTCTTGTCAGAGTATTGTAGGAGGATCTGTATGTATAATATAAGAATATTTATGTAGGGTTTGGGATGTAATTAGAAATTCAGGACTATCCGCGGCAATCGGAATCCTATAGCAATATTAATAACTTTTCTACCACTAAACATTTTGACATCGTGTTAAAATTTAAAGTACACTGCTCCAAATTTAAAACTTGAAAATGATTTTATCACAAAAAAAAAGTACCATAATTATTTCTTAAGGAGCTTTTATTTAGTTCATTCAAGGGGTTTGTCGTTATGGGTAAAAGTTTCTCATCTAATCTGAAACTATTTCCTGATAAACTTTCGAACTAAAATTTTGCACACATCTTTGTGAATGAAAATGCAGTGCGGTGAAGCGAAATTTGCATAATTCAATTTATATATACGTTTTTAAATTTAAGGTATTTTAATTTAATAATTATTAAATTTAATACGAATCTTTTTTAACGAACAGGCTAAAAAACTCAAAACATTACTACTTGTAATATCAGACAAACGAGAAAAATATTTTATTTGAAAGTTAAACGAAATTTTAAACGTAATTTCTAATATCTTAGAGAATGTTTTAAACTCTCAATGTTGTTTTCGACTATTTGATATATGTAATATACTGTATCATATATATAAATATATATTTTACCGCTAACGTGCGAAAGTTGTTAATGTGCACATTACCCAGCTAATTTCCAGATTACTTTGTAAGGTTTTAGTTTAAACTAACACAGTTTTATTTTAATTTGCCTTTTCCTATCTGTTCTTATTTCAACTTCCCGTTAGAATAAGCGCGCGTTTCAGCTTTGTGCCAATTTTAAGTGGAGCCAAGTTTATATTTAAACGGTAGGTAGGAACCTCTCAGTGTGAGAGAGCTTTTAGTCTCAGTTCACTGCTACTCTGTTCGACGTTCGCCTGACCAGTTAGTATTTAAATTCTAAGCCGTAGCGCTGTTACGCCATTACTTATTGAAGTAAATCTAAGTGCGTTAGTATTAGTTAAATCTTGCTACGCACCCTTTAGCATAGAGGCCACCAACCTCGCGCTTATAGCTCTGTGAGCAACGACTACTTAATTTCTAATTAGCTTTAGTTTAAATTATCTGGTTGTTCATTTTAGACCCAAATGCGGTCATTATTTTCTGTATCCCTCCCGAGTTGGGAAGTGGCTATATATAATTGTGGTTTAACAAAAGAGGATTTTAAATCCTTCTTAAGTGCAGTTCTTCTACCACTTAACCACAGTTTTCTACCACAGAACATAGTTGCATTCAGCTCCCTGTTCAAGATCAGGACTTAAAGTTTTTACCGTACACTCAGTCCTGACAACTTGATTTGCTCCGTTAAAGAGCGGATTCAAGAATTTTCTGCATTTTACCTAGGTATGTGCACATTAATAGTTTCCGTCTCGTTAAAGTTCAAAAGTTTGTTTCTGTCATTTTCTTTCTCTCTTTCTCGACTTTGCACATTGTCTGCTAGGCACTCGCCAATTTGCACATTGCGCAATAGGTGCTCGTTAAACTGACAATACGATCTTTGGTACAACAACAGCAACATTTCTGTGCGCTTAAATTAAGATAATGTTATTTATTTATTTTTCGATATCTAAAAATCAAGTTAATACAATTAAACACTCAACAAATTTGTTGATAGAATCAATCATCCATCAATTAAAAAACTATAGTATCAATCAATTTTATTACGATACAAATAGCAAAACGGTTTAAATATTATTACAATTAGGGAAATGAATTGGAAAACATGATAAAATTATGCTCCCTTATCAGTACAATCTACAGATTGGTGACACTTCGAATTACATAGCAAGTGCATTTTGACGACAAGCACACCTCTTTGTGGCGCATTTAGATTTGCAGTAACATTTTCTGAAACCCTGCCCGATCAACAATTTAAAAATGTAAGTAGTGGCGGCCGTTTTAAACGTACAGAAACTTTTTTGTTGTTCCAGCAAAGATATCATTTTTATTTTAACGTGTGCCTAGTAAGTAATGGGCAGATAATCTTGGTTAGTTGCAAATTAACTAGGTAATTTGAAAAATTAAACAATTTTCCGCACTTTAACGGATGACCTTAGTTAATCTGCAGAATAACAGATTTCCGTACTTTGATGGTAACATATACAGGGTGCCCATTAAATTCCGGTACCACCTTTTTAACTGCCAAAAGGCTGCACCTATATTCATAAAATTGGTGTCTAGGTATAGTGAAGTGGCTATGCTAGTTGATGAGATAGCCTGGCGAAAAACTTCAGAGTTAACCTCCGTATCTCGAAAACGATACGCGATAGGAAGAAAAATGAATTACAAAGTTGTAGAGCATCGTCTATTTACTACGAATAGACACTTTGGGGATACGAATACTAAAAACAGAACGCTGAAAACGCACATGGGTTTCTTCGCGATTTCTGAAACAGTGACATCGCGAAACTTGAACGAAAGGAGAAAAGATTATCTTTTGGATGAAAAACATGCCCGTATCGCGGCATAGTGATGTCGCTTGTAATTCGTAATCGGGAGGACTGTGGTTCAAACCCCGTGGGATGCATCCTTATACTGATTGCTTTTACAAACAGAGTAGACAACATACAGATCGTGCACAATCGTGTCGCAAAATGCAACAACTCAACGCAACTTGAGCTTGGTGTGCGAATTAGTACATTATGCAATTAGCGTACGAAACGTCACACCTGTTCACCTGAGACAGCTATAAAAGAGATACCTCCTCGTGGTTGTATGTTGAAGCTCATGGTCCATGGAACGATTTTCAAACAATGATTGTTGTCAGATGTTTCTACTTACGGTTAATGTGAGCGGTGACGATTTGCAGCGCGGTTGCATCAGCAACGTCTACCTGCAGGCCCGCATCCTTCATACAAAACCATCCTACAGGTTGTGAAGCGTGTGTCAGTTTGATTTCTGAGGGATTGTTTTTCAGGCGGCTACCGCAATCAGTTTAAATTCTTCTTTCCCGCCCGTTGATTCTGCTGCTTTTCATGTCCCAATACTTTGGACTGACCAGTCTTCCTCTTATCTGGTTTTTCAAGTTTCTCCGCTTTTAAATACGGATTCTGTTGGCCTTGAGGTTTCTTCTGAGAGTGAAACCTTGAATACTGGTAAAAAATGCTTGCACGCGCGTTTTCCACCGTTCGGCTGCTCTGAAATTTTACCGCTAACTTGAATAAGCTTGCTAGAGTTTGCGGGTTTCGGACTTCAAGAAAGTCCTGGATTGACGGGAATAGACGCGACAATATTACTTCTATAATTTCCTTGTCGGACCTTTTTCCATATAGTAAATTAAAATTTGGATCTTCCTTAATGAAGTCCGTTAATTCGTCGAAGTTGGTTTGGTACTTGCTAAACAATTCCGATTCGAGCTTCGCATGGTCTTTCACAACTGGGAATTTTTCAATAGCGATGTTTTAAAATTTTCTCGATTGTACGTTTCCGAACTAAAATGTGTACTAAAATGTTGCTTTGTCAGACATACATATTTTATTAAACGACGTTCCTACTACCGTCCTACTAGATACAGGGGATCAATCCAGCTTCCTTTCGCAGTACTTGTTTAAAAAGCATTTTCGTCGCTACAGATTATTTAAAAGAACGGCACAACGGGTGATTGCCGCCCAAGGGAAACACTGTGTCTGCATGGGAAAGTGGGCCTGCACGGTCAAATAAAGAACGAGATTCAAAAAATTAATTTTTTGGTGGTAAAGACTTTGTTAACTGCTGTTATATTAGGAGTTGATTTCTTACGCGCAGCTAGCGCAAAAATTAATTTCAAAGATTCTACTTTGCAGGTAAAAATGGACATTGTTGAAAAAGAAGAAGGGGCAATGCCGGAGTTGGACCTCAGTCATCTCGAAGAAGGAGAAAAGAAAACAACTGAAAATTTAGTAAGAAAATTTTATCAGTTGTTCGATGAGAAACCGGGTTTCTGCCAAGTCGTAGCACACAGTATTGACACTGGTAGTGCGCCCCCAGTCCGGCGTAAATCTTATAGGTATGGCAGTGTGAAAGAATACGTTCTCGAGCAGCACATTAAGAAAATGCTCGAGAACAAGATAATTATACCAAGTACCAGACACTATGCCAGTAGTTTTGTGCAAGAAAAGAAATGGGTTACCGCCCTCAGATCTGAATTCGTGGAGATTCGCCGTTGATTACCGCAAGTTAAATAGCATATCGAAATATCACACGTATCCCCTCCCGTTAATAGATAAGATCATAAGAATAATTCATCCTACTAAGTATATGACTACATTAGACCTGACGTCAGGCCATTTTCAGATTGCAGTAAAAGCTGAAGATATTGAGAAACAGCTTTTATTACCGTCTACATTTCAAAATATCATGGACACCGTTTTAAGACCAGTCTTAGGCAAAAGTACAGTCATCTATCTCGATGATATTATTGTCACCAGTGAAACGATAGATGAACACGTTAAACATTTGGAAGAAGTTTTACATTATTAAATGAGCCCGGCCTACAAAAAAATCCAAAGAAGTGCAAATTTGCTGCCAGGGAATTAAGGTATCTCGGGTATAAAATCTCGAAAAACAGTATTGAAACAGATAATTCCAAAATATTAGCGATTAAGAGTTATCCACTGGGAAGAAACGAAAGGAGAGGCTGGAAGAGAATACCAGCCGCCCAAGAAGGAGAATGAAGGTGCAAAAGTTTGAGATGTCTCACGTGGCAAGAATTCTGCGAGAAAAGAATGGAGGATTATAAAACTCAGATAAATGAAAATTTTCTTTGTTTGCTATTTAGAATGTAAGTTCAATTTATATCATGTGGTTCAAAGTTCCTAAATGCTGTTCAAAGAAAAGATTTTTGGTATTAAGTTGACGAGAATTTACTTTGTAAATATCTCTTTTTGAGAATTCGCAATTTGCGAGGATTTAGTTTGTGAATATTTTTAGTCAAAACACTTCAACTGAAAATTTGTTAACTTCAAAAGTTTGTAAATTTTGTATAGCAACTATAACTAATGATGTAAAGTGAATTTTAAAAAGGTGTATTGAAAGTAGAAATCTTAATATCAGTTGTAAACGTATTGTAAAATTGTAAAATGTAAGTTTTGGTCATTGTATGAGTGCAAAACGCTTTAATAGATAAATGGAAAGAAAGTATAGCTTGAATGTGTTTAAAATTAGGCTCTCCAGGCTTTACTTAAGAATTTAAATCAAGCTCTCGTTTAGCACATTAGATGTAGTTTTGCGCTTAAGGAGTTTTCTGAGGTCTGGAATGTTAAGTTCTAGCAAATCGTAGCTGTTGTATAGTTGATAGTGTATCTTAGCGGTAACTTAATAATAAGATCAGTTCGTTCAGAACAATTTCTGGAGAGCGTGGGAGGGGAAGTAGACTTACGTTTTGTATGAATGAAAGCTTTTTGAGGGCCAAAATATTTTCAATAAAGATTATTGATAACGAAAGTGGAAATTGTTCATGAAAGAATACCATTAACATTGTTTCCTTCTAGATAATTTGGAAGGACGAAGACGGATGTCTGACTTTAAATCACCATAAAGAGGATATCTGTAAAAATTCAGATTGTGAATGTATATTTTTTGAAACGTTTTTCTTAGCTTTAGATATTTTTGTAAAGTTGCTCCTAAACAGGAAAAGTGTAATGATGAAATTCATTCAAGAAAGTAGAATTTTTAGAAGTTTAAACTTTGACGTTAAATAGTTTTTGCAGAATTTACAATCTTAAGCAAGGTTGTTTTGAGACCTTATTCTTCAAGTAGTTAAATTCTCGTGGAGAAAGATGTAAAGTTTATCCTAATTTAACAATAGCTACTTTAAATTTATGCACTTTTCCTATCTCTTCTAGCTTCAGCTTTCAATTTCCTACCAGAATGTTTGTTTATAAACGTTTTTAATGAAAATGAGTAAAAGTCGATGTTTCACTGACTTCGTTAGGGAGCCAGAGTTTCTGACTAGCGCGCGTTTGCCTTTGAGCTACGTCTCTCTGTAAGCTATTACTATGCTCGGCCGTACTTCAGGCCCTTGATAGCTTCGCCTATTTAATTGAGATTTAGGGGGCGACTACTTAGAATTCTGATAGCTTCGGCTATGTGTTTTAGTTAAGCATTAGTTAAGTTTTAATTCTTATTAATTTGAGTTCGAGCCCAAGTGGAGGCTTTGCTGTACGCTCTGAGATAGACGACGACTGTGTTGACCTTTACTTTGAGAAATAAAGGGTAATCAACCCTTCTTGAATCTTACGTCTCTGTTCACACACTCAAGCGATTATTCGCTTATTGGTGTAAGAGATTCCTCAGATTTATCTGTTAAATAAAAGGTTGGAACCCCATACATTCACCGCCCGAAACTCTTAGATCTAACTATTGTTTAATCATCTCTTCTTCCCTACTACTTATTCAGAATAAGAAAAAATATTTTGAGCAGGGTCCACTTTCCGATTGTTCTATTGTTTAAAAGAAGTGGATTTAATCCTGTTTTGAAGCCCATGGGTTTCCATTTGGATCTCTTAGACTAGGAACGTTTCTCTACTCAGGCAGTGCTAACACAGGAGATGGTGGATAAGAAACGGAGTGATGTAGCTGTTAATGCTGTTATCGAGAACATTATACAGGCTGCCTCGGTTCTCAATAATACCTTGTAGAGTCATTAGGTTATTTTGAAGCAGGAGGCATGAAAAATGAGCAACGCCTTCGCCGGGAATCGAACCACGGATCTCTCGGTTACGCGTCGAGCGTGCTGACCACTACACAATGAAGACATGCGAAGAAGGCGGGAGAAATACCTTATACACTCCCTCTTTTAAAAGGCGACTGGGGATTAGGGGCCAAAATCGCCAAATCCTGGTGGTGGAGAATCTTCATCAACCACCCTTCTTAGTTCGGGCGTCACTATAGAGACATTAGGTTATTTAGAAGCAGAATAGATGAAAAATGAGCAACGACCTTACGCGTCGAGCGTGCTGTTCACTACACCACTAAGACATGCGAAGAAGGCGGGAGAAATACCATATAACTTAAATATCCCGGTGGACCCTGGAAGCATCCGAAGCCATCGAATGAAGAATGCAAAAAAAAAAAACCACTAAAAACTAAAAAACGGTAAAACTAAAAACGATACGGCGTATATTTTGTCGCCATAACTTTTACGTCGATTTTCGTTTTCTTTTTTTGCCAACTTCAACAAATCTCATTACTTACAAGGAAACCAAAGCAGAAGAAGAGAGAGCCCGCAAACGATGTTTGGGTTTGACATAGTTTTCCTGTGTGTCAGGGATTAAATGAAACACGCAAATTGAGAAGTTTTGGGACCGATGCGGAAGGTGTCAGGGTTCTTTGAAACACATTCGCTATCAATTCTTGGAACGTATAATCCGATTAGCAGGGAGGAAATTCAAGAATTTGTTGCTGCATCAAGTGTTGGTAATTGTCGTTTGGCCGTTCTGCCTTACAAGTTGTAGTCTGAAAATGTTCCAATTAAATTCAATGTTTCTGGAACTTACAACTCTGATCTCACAATGAATGAGATAAGAAGAACAACACTGTTGCAGTCGCAGAAATCAAACCCAGTTCCTGAAGGAATCAGCTGAATGATGATCAAACATCTGTCATAGAAATCGTTAGCTGCTCTTTTCACTTTGAATATAGAAAGAACACATTTCCAAACTCCTAGAGGAAAGCTGCCGTCATCCTACTTGCTAAACAAATAATAAACACAAAGAATCCGTCCAATTATCATCCAATTTCCCTAACCAGTTGCTTATGTAAAATCCTGGGGAAAATCATCAACACTCGCTTAGTCAATTATCTGGAAGAAAACAACTTCATTTCTCCACACGACAGTACCTTCTGAAAAGGTAAATAAACCGTGGCCAGTGTTCTCCTTCTAGAGAGGACAATCCGTGAAATCATTCTTAAAAGTAATAATTTTGATATCAGTATTGTTTGACAGTGAAAGTATATAGGATAAGACTTAATGATATGGTATCTTCATTGACCTTTATAACAAGAGAATGCGAGTCAAACTGCCTGTATCTTTGCAAAACTTCTTGAAGGGTAGAATTTTTAACGTTAGAGCTGGCTCAATATTGTCTGAGGATTATTATCAAGAGGACAATGTCCCACAAGAAGTTTGCTGACTGTCTCAAACTTTAGTTTGATTAATTCTGTACCAAAATACTTTCCTTTTTTTACGAAAATTGCCTTATACGTTGATGACCTATATACAAGTTTCGAACGCAGTAATATGCGATGCATTGAGATTCAGTTGCAAATTGCTATTAATGTATTCTTAAACGGTCGATTATGAATAGTTTCAAGTCTTCCAGACAAAAAACTGTATGCTTGCATTTCTGGGTAGAAAATGCCTAAATCCTGAGCCAGAGCTCTGTAACTTAATAGCCCAATTTGATAATGTCTGTGTTACTAGAAATTAAGTTTCTCGGTGTTAGCAAATTAACCTTTCTTCCTCACATCAACGATTCATGGAAAAAGTGTGTGACATCTTTAATATTCTCATAACTTTTCCCAACTCCTCTTGGGGTGTAGATCTCTCTGTGATGCTACAAATATATATAGCTAGGTTAAAATTGGACTATGCCTCAGTTCTTCATAGATCAGCATGTCGATGGTCCTTGCTGATTGACTCTATTCAACCCCAGGCTCTGAGGATTCCCTTTGGGACATTTAGTACATTTTCAGCGTATATTCTTTCTGCATAATGCATCGAATCTTCGTTACAGCTACGAGGTAAACAATTATCATTACCTACTACTTCAGCATCTATCTCATCTAGACCGATTGGTCGTTTGTGACGACAAAAATAAGCAGTTCTGTCAGAAGCGGTTTTGTGAATTTTACCTTTTAGCCTTAGGATACAATTTCTTCTACAGAAATATGGTTTGTAAGGTAAAAGTGTAAAATTAATTAACTAATTTGAGCTCCTTTCTCTCAGAACAGATGCAAGTACGGTTTTTGAATGTATCTGCATACTTCAATAAAGAGACACAACGCTGTCTTTCATAGACGAATGTTCCAAGAACACAGACATGAGAATTTTAATTACACTCCAATTTATATTACGGGTTCCAAATCAGATGGCCATATTAGATCGGCTTTTGATGCAGATATACAATAATTGTCGATCGCCTGTACGTTATATGCTCCAACGTCATGGCTAAAGCGACTATGGTCTTGCCTGCATTATCTTTTAATTCCAAACTACACAGTCGTAACTTTCGTATACATATTCAGGTTTAGTGTTTTGAAGTGCATGCAAGTTAGTGAAAAAAATAAGAATTTCTTTATTACTGAGATACAGAAACGATGTCATTATCTTTAGGATCAGGGCATGAACACTTTCTGTGGAGAGAACAGTCACGTGGGTATTAAAGGAAATGAACTGATGGGTATCGCAACTGAAACGGCAGAAGACGCATCAAATGAAAGCATTCCTGTAACTGGTATCAAAAATGCGATCAAGACATAGAATACTGATAAAACGGCAGCAATTTTATGCTATACAAACCCACAACAAGGTAAAGAGGGTGCAACCATAGATGGAATACTGGAAGTCCACTAAAACCGGAAGGAAGAAGTTTTATTAAGTAAGCTATATTAATGAGGCACTGCAGACTCACTCATGAGCATTTATTGAAAAGCAAAAGTAATCCTGCTTGTATAAACTTTGGCTTTAATCTCTCTGTTTCACATATTTTATTAGAATATCCAGCTTTTAATAATTTAAGAGTGAAGTATTTTAACGATTGAGTGCCACTGATAAATTTAATTGAAAAGTACTTCCATGAAAATCTTTTCAAATGCTTAATTGAAACCGAAATTGATTATTTATTTTAATGCGTGCTTTGCTTATATCTCACGAGTTAAATTATATTGATATTGTTGTTATCTGTTATCATAATTTTAATTGTCTTATTCACTTTTAATTTTATATGGTTTCAGATTTTAAATTGTATAAGACTATATGTTAATGTTTTAAACATTTATACTCCGGGTTTAATTCAATTAACCATATAGTTTGCGCATTATCATCTTATCAGGTGTTACGCCAAAAATACAAACAATCAATGAATCAACCCTTAAAATGTTCACATAAAAGGTTTCGTTCCTTAGATAGCATTCGCATGGTTTTCCATAGTTAAAATTCAGTGGATCTTCGGATTACAAAAGCCTGACCTCATGAAAAATTCAATTCAAGAAAAAAACCATCAGAACAAAAGACTGTTAGGATCTCAAGTTATTCAAGACATCAGCATAGGATTTTAGAGGTGTTTTGAGATAACCTATGTCACATGTATACAACTAAGCCTCAAGGGCATCTGGAAAAATCTTTTTAATATTTTCTATTTCTGAACACCTATTAACAAAGTCTAGCATCACACGATTTACAAGAACATAATTTCAGTCCGGAAGAATTTGTGGCCAGATTGGGTGTCAAGCAGAGACATTAAGCACTTTCACACTTAAAGCGTTATTAGTTATTTATGATATTGTATCTCTAAATAAAAGCATACATAGGTTTGGAAATTAATAATAAAAATGTGAAGACGTTATTAGAGGGCCATAAAAATAAACTCGGCAGGAAAGAATTACGAAAACTTTAAATACAGCAAGCAACAAAAAGCGATTGTGGAAGAAATGTCTTCAGAAAAGGAAGAAGAAAGAAAAATGACTCTAATTGCAAAATTTGGTAAGATACAAATTTTTTCATATTGATGTTACTCTGATAAAGCAGTAGCAAGCTACAACATAAGTAATTTAAATCATGATGCCATGTGTTACTTGAGAAACATTTTAATAAAATTTAGGCAATAAAAAATAATATTGAACTACATTTGAGTGAAACAGAGGGTCAATGAGTTTCAAGCAGAGCAGAGTGGCATTTGAAGACAAAGAAGCAATGAAACAAAATGGCTGCTGAAGTAATTTGATATTTTTATGGAACAAAAGTTTTCAGCTAAACAAGAATCCTTTTCATCATTTCTTCGTATTCTCTCCAATTCATTAGCCGAGATTTCACTATAATCCAGTCCTATCCATGGTACATCTCTTGTACAAATTTATTACCTGAGAAATTGAATACTCTTGATTGTTTAACAGAATATCATATTTCTAGAAGCACTGGATTACTGCTGCTTCATTTCTCAGCAAATCCATTAACACATAACACAAATGCAATAAAACTAACGCAAAGCGAATAAATGTTTTCTCCATTTGTCTCCTGGGAAAGTATTACTAAGAAATGATGCAGTGCAGATACTCTGCATTAAATCTGTGTTCAATGTCGTTAATGACATTAAAATGAAGAAAGAAGCAACGTCACGTTTCCTTGGGAGGAAGGGAGGGGGCATGAATTGGAACCTTTTTAGAAGAATCCCAAAACAGTTTTTACAGTTGTGATAACAACGCTACTAGTGAAAGAGAATCATGGGTGATATTATTGGCGGTGTATCGGAGAATTCCGAAAAATACGCAATAACTTTAAGGTTTTGCACAGAACTATCCTTAGGCAGAATATGGCTCAGGGTAGCTCGATTGGTTAGATAGTCTGTAATAGCAAGTTCTGGTTTCAATGACAGCCAGGGACCAGGTATTACGACATTTCATATGTTTCGCATTCATAAAAATTTTTCCGTTTTGGTTAAGGATACCAATTCGTATCCGTCGGCTTTCAAAGAAATTTATTTCCTAGTTGTTTTTATTCATGGTTTTGCCAATGAATGCCGCCAGTGACTTTGTTTTCTTTCATGTAGCTGGAACTTTACGAATATCTTTGACTGCTGCAATCACGTAAGCACGTATTTTTGTATAATCAATAAAAAGTAGTTCATCGTAAAATTAATTCAAATGAAGAAGAGAACATTGCTATTTGAATTTTGCTGAGGATAGTCACCTATTATCAAAGTATTTTGTTGTAATCCACAGTGTAATGTTAATAGTATTTTATACACAGATTGGAATTAACTTCGAAAAAAGAGAGTTAGGTGTTCGGAGCAAGTCTTTCGACGCCTTCGATAGTACATAATTTAAAAATCGTTAATAGTATCTACTACTTTAGAACATAGCTTCTTCATTCAGAAAATATATGTTTTTCTTTAATTTGTTTCTTCTCACCTCTTTTCTTTTGGTTTAACATTTCACCTCGCACGTAAAGCACTATATAACTTTCACAGTGATCATCGTAACATTAGCATTTTGATAATGTTGGAATAGATTCAACTGAACTTAATGAAGCGATATTTTCATATTTATATATGTTAATTTTTTCGTTTAACTGCTTTCTGTTTAAACAATATAAAGTTATTTTTATCCTGTGTTTAAACGTTTGTCTGTTGTTTTCACTCCATTAGCTGAAGAATAAAATTTTATTTAACCTTCAAAAATGCAGTCATGTTGTTTATCGTAAGTTCCTTGAACAAGCCTTATATTATTATTAAATTAGATTCATCTTCGAGATACCCCGTTAGGATTTACCTTTTTAGTTACGTGAACAAACCAAATTAATCGACTTAAACTTTTCAGAACCTAAGTATTGCATTTTTTCTCATTTTAAAATTGTTTGGTATTGTTCGAGTAGAAACATTTGGTATTGTTCGAGTAGAAACATTTGGTATTGTTCGAGTAGAAACATTGTATTTTTTCTTAAGAAACATCTCTTTATGGAGGGTAAATTGCTTTCGAATTTCATTTCCTGCTTTTCCAATATAAGTAGTACTAGAATATTGATTTACAATAAAGGTGGCGACACACTTTTCACGCAGATCGCTATCGCTACTAATTTTCTGAAAAATTATGCAAAACGTGTCAATCTATTATGCTTAAAGATATGTTTTGACATTATTTAAATTATGCTCTCAGTTCCTCGCACGATTACACTCGTGGCAGTGTTCAGTGTTGCAAGAAAAACAATTTGCAGGTCAATATTTGTTACGTTAAAATGATATTGTGATATATTTATTGGTAAACATTCTAGTATCTGCAGAACTTAATAAATGTAATGCGATGTATAATTTGGATACAGCTGTAAACGTATGTAAAGAAAGGCGATGAATCCCGATTAAGGAGTTCTCTTTTATGATGATTTCTTGCTTACTTCGTACTTATTTTTAAGAATACTTTAAATTTATTCGAAAAACAGATTTTTTTCTTTCCCTTCCTTTGATTTGAAGAAATTCAGTTGAATGCATTTATTGCCCACATTGAATTAGGAGCGAAAATTATACATCTTCTTTTCAGAACAATGGTTACGTTTTTCTCTAATGCTAGACATGTCTTTAGGCTTCTCACATACCACTTGTTATTATTATAGAGGTCAGCATGATTTCTAGGTGAATTATTCTTTTAAAGTGACGAGAAAAGCTCTAAGTTTCAGTCCACTTTCTTTCACAATATTTAGCAGAGAACAGAGGATCTCATAGAACAGGAAAAATAAAACCTCTAGTCTAGCATTTTCCTCTCTTTTAACATTATACGGCCTGTTTCTGCGATATTTGATAATTTTGAACCAAATTAATGAATGATGTTCTAAATTAGTCGTTAAATACTTTATTAATGAATGATTTAAAAGCAATTGTTAAGCTTTCTAAAATAAATTCAGGGTTTATGTTGTTTGTTCAGACAATTAATGAACAGAATCCTAAAATAATCTAGTTTAAATAAAAATTAAAATAAATAATTGTTAAAATAGTAATTTAAAATTAGTTACTTAAATACGAATTGAAGTAAAGAATTTAAATTGAAAGCTATTATTAAAGTCTAAAATTTAGTATTATGGTGTTATTAAACTCTTTTTGTGAATAATCGTAATTTTGAAAACATGATTGAGGTTGGAAATAATGTTGACCAATGCTTCTCTGGATACAGTAACTAAGGGTGAAGTTACAAGCTCTTTCGGAAGATCAAAATCATCTGGCAATAGCAATTGATTGCTTTAAAGAGTTTTGTTTTCCCATGCCGCCAGAACGTGAGAAAGAAATGAAGTTATTATTAAAATTAACAATAAAAACATTTATGTTCTTGCAAAATGCATTCATCAGTAATGGTATTCTCATAGATGTATTAATAATAATGGATCACGTATTGTACAATAAGTTCTGATTACAGCCAGTAAGTTGGCAGCAGTCCATGAGGGTGGCAAAACCTCAATGGCAGTTATAATAATTAATAATGCAATAACGTTATATAGTTTCTATTTTATGTTATCTAATAGTTACATAGTTCTACGTTACTTAATGGCTACGTTACATAGTTCTATGTTACATAATGGCTACGTTACATAGTTCTATGTTACATAATGGCTACGTTACATAGTTCTATGTTACATAATGGCTACGTTACATAGTTCTACGTTACATAACGGCTACTTTACATAGTTCTGCGTTATATATTTGCTGTTTCTAGGAGTGGCTATATCTATTATGTTACATAGTTAAAATTACCGAAACATGGAACAGATATGCATTACTAATAATTTAATAAATATTGTATAAGAAACCTGTACGTTAAAAAATAAAAACATTTTCGGCAAAATTCCGGCTTTAAAAAGTTTTAGATAATTGTTACACCTTTATTGGCCTTTTCTGATTATTCGCGCCCCACGGAAAATTTCTAACTCAGTAGCCTTTATGAATTGGTGAGAAATATTTGTTAGCTGTCGTAACGCCTTATAATTTTTAGTCTGTTCATATATAATAAAGAAGGTATTTTTAAGAGGAAAGAAATTTTATGCGAAAAAATAAAAAAACTATATGCCGGATGTTCGGTACGCGTTGTCTGTTGTCTCGCGTATACCATGAAGGTAAAATAAAAAGTAACTCTACTACTTATTTACTCCAACTCCTTCACTTTTCTAACTTCAACTTTCTTTTTATTATGCATGGTGTATACTCGAATGTGCGTCAAAAACAGAGCAGACTTTTGACACGGACTTTCAAACTTTTGACACGGAATAAAAATGTGTTTTTAACGACTGCAATAATATACATTTTTAATTCAGAAGGAAAAAGAATTCTAGTTTGTGCTATTCTTGATAACAGCAGCATGTCCATGGTGGCTAACTCTCACTTTCAAATGTCGCTAGATAAATGTGCAAAATTAGCTAAAATGTCGCTAAACTCAGAAGGAATTTCGCTAAAAGTATTAGCTGAAATTAAAAAAAAAGTATAATCCATATTCCATGATACATGTTGTTACTCGTCATTTATGAAACTCCAGGTTTTCTGCGCACCATCAAAAATTGTTCACAGACCACCACCACCGAACGATCGGCACCATAATAGGCGACCAGACACAAGTGCTAGTGGACGCCACTGTGCAGGCTCCTGACCTAACGTAAAAACCAAGCAGAATAATACTTAGAAAGAGGAAGGAGATCTACCAGTTAGCTACTGCCACCGCCCGTTCGCAAGCGAATACAAATTACAGTAATTAGTGTACATAAATGAAACATAGACATCTCTGCACTATTGTGTGACGTGCGAGTAAAGGCATGTCGTTACACAAGTAAAAATAACTTTCATATGATTTGCTCCAGCGAAGGCTACCTTCAGTTATTCAGAATTAACATCAAAGTCGAGTCTTTTGAAAGTCAAAATATTCATTTGTACAGTCTTTGAAATATAACAGTTCAGTTACTATTCATGAAAATCTCTAAAAGGTCCAAAAATGTTCATAATAAAAATCTTTACAAAACTTTATATAGTTCTCAACTAAGAGTTCTTTACCTGTCAAAGTTCATAATTGACAAGACCGTAATCATTATGTAGACGTGTAAATTTAATTATATATTTGGCAGATAAAAATTCTGAGCTATTAATGTTCTGAAAGTAACAACACAAATCACATAATCACTATCATTATATCGACGTGTATGTCCAATAGGAAACGTGTACCCTTTGACATCAAAATCCGAATAGTCTTTAGTTACTTGGCAGGCATTTCACATACGATTAATTCCAACGTCCATTGCACATGCATATAACATAAATCATCTTATTATAATAGTAGATAATAATTCATTTTCACATTATGACCTGACACTACCAAAACAGTCAGTGAGTTCACTTCGGTGTTATAACTATCATCGTCAATACCGTTTACGTAATGCCAATAAAATAATGAATACAGAAAGTCAAATAAATAAATACACGCAGTCAAGAATAATGGAATTTAAATACAATTATTTAACAAATTAACTAAAAACTCTCAGCAAAATCCATCACAAATTACAAATTATATTACTTAATTGAGATATATATTACCTATAATACGTAGAAAATTATGAAAATACAGACTACAAGAATACAAAGTTAAATCTTAATTACACAATTGTAAGGTTTTAGTTAAACTAACCAAGTTTTATTTTAATTTAAATCTTTCTATCTCTTCTCTGTTTCAACTTCCCGTCAGAAGAAGCGCGCGTTTTCAGCTTATGCTAATTTGAAGTACAGCGAAGTACTATTTAAACCACAGGTAGAAACCTCTCAGTGTGAGAGAGCTTTAGTCTCAGATCACGGTCATTCTGCTCGACGTTCGTCTGACCAGCTAGCAGCGAAAATTATAAGCCATAGTGCTTACTACGTGATTGCATATTGAAATAAATTGAAGTGCGCTAGTATTAGTATTTCTTGCTACGCACCAGTTAGTTAGAGGCCAAACTCCGTGAATTGCTCTGTGAGCAAAGTTTAATTAGATTTCTATTTTAGTTTTAGTATTAACTTTATTTGATTGTTAAGTTAGGCCCAAGTGTTGCCTTTTACTTTCTGTAACTCTCCCGAGTAGGGAAGTGTGTAAATAATAGTGATTTAATAAAAGAGGATTTTAAATCCCTTTCACGTGCAGTTATTCTCCAGCACAGTTTCTACATCAGAACAAAGCCAACATTTTTTCAGCTCCCTGTTCCAGAGCAGGACTGTAGTTTAGAAGGAGTTACTTCAAAAATGTTTGCAAAGAACATGCACAGAACACTCAGTCCTGACAATAATAACATCCTATTATATATTAGTTAACTATATTTTCGATTATGCCTGGTAAACTGGACATCGACGCGAACCAGTAACATGATCAATATTGTATCCAGTGTGACATATTTTCTAAAAGGACAAGAAGAGAAACCAATAAAAATTCTACTCCGGAATCCCAAGTTGATTAGATACCGTTCATCAATCTTCAGTACCCAAATGGCCAAAAATCAGTGCTATTATTTAGTATTATCAGTGCTCCTATTATTAGTATTATCAGTGCTCCGGAAGCTAGTAACATAAGGCAGCTGTGATGCCAAAATAAAGGGAAGAATTGCATCAAAAGAATGTCGTATGTCCTTCTCAGAAACTTGAGAGAGGAACATCAGAGACAAAATTGAACTTTAAAATACGAACTTTAAAACTACCTCCTAAACGTGCAAGAATTGAATTTTGGAGTCTTATTTGTTCTGAATTGACACAGCCAATTAGAAGTTCATTTGTCTTAGTATTACGCGTGGTAGTAATTTAAATACCTTGCTTTCAGGAGTCAACCAAATAGGCTAATTTTAGACGCAAATTCTCGGGTGAAGAAGATGACTCTTTTGGGGTCCAGTGTTCTAATCCCGGTGAAGGCAGTGCTCATTTTTCATGTTTCTTGCTTCGAAATAACCTAATGTGTCTACAGTGGTGCTAGAACTAAAAAAGGTGGTGGATGATGATTCTACACCACCAGGATTTGGCGATTGAGTCCTCTAATCCCCAGTCGCCCTTTTAAAGGGGGACTATATAAGGTATTTCTCATTTCTAGAATGCCTTCGTGGTGTAATTGTCAACACACTCGGCGCGTATTTGAGAGTTCCGAGTTCCGGCGAGGGCATTGCTCATTTTTCATGTCTTCTGCTTCAAATAAATTTCTAATGACTCTACAGGCTATAATACGAATTTTGAGATAAGGTTATTTTAAATATTTTGAACGCGTTGTAATTCCACCTGCAATCAATAGTAGAAAAGTGTTTGGTAAAAATTCTCAGTTTATTCGTGAAAATGTAGAGTAATTGATCACTTATTCGTTGGTTTCTTTTCACAGATTTAACAACTTTTATTTAATTACATGCTTTAGAAGAATGCATGCTTAGAAGAATACATGCTTTAGAAGAATTACGTGCTTTATTTAATTACACGCTTTGGAAATGTGAATGCATATAAATGCATGAACTATACGTTTGATAAACGTCATTTCATTTGCAAGGATTTTAAGTTTTACTAACTTTTATTTTATTTTAAGACTTTGCCATCCTCTCTTATTTTCTATTTCCGGTCAGAATAAGCGCGAATAGAATTTGTCTATGCAAATGAGGTTGCAAACTGTAGAAGTATTTAAGACATGGCTTTTAGCCAAAAGAAAAAAAAGACAGAGCGATTTCTCGTTGCCTTTACCACGCTTGTGCTTTTCATGTCTGCCTTTAAGGCCAGAACGTAATTCTTGCTGATATTAGAAGAGGTATTGTAGTGTTTGCATTCCGCTCACTACATACGTAGTATTAAAAGGCCAATCTTCGCGTTAATACTCTCTGTAAAGCATCTAGTTTAGTTCTTATTTAGTTAAGTTAGTTTAATTTTTATTTTATACGTTTTAGACTATAAGTACTGGTCTTTGTATCCCGAAGTACGGGAACGGCTGTACGCTGTGAGAAATAAAGGGTAAAGTCTTTGTTGTCTCCTTATCTTTGTTGCATTTTCTTATACACTCACGAACATAGCTTTGAGTAAGCTCGCTGTTTGGACGAAGGACTCCAGTTATGTTTGCAAAATCAACTAAAAGGAAGAGTAGTCCTGATACATTTTTATGAAAGTTATATTTAGGTAAACGAAATGCTCTTTTTTCATTCTTTTATTTACAAATATCAACGTGTCTATAGTTTTCGTTCTCTACAGTTTTTGATGTTTCACTAATTTTCTAATTTCGCCCTTTCACAGAATAAAGGAAAAAAAAACATAGAAGCTGTTCAGTGTTTCTATTATGTTTCATGAAAGAAATGTGAAGCACATCTGTATAGTAAAGATTTAGCTTCAGGCTGAATGAACAATATATTAAAAAAATACTTTTCTTAGATATACAGTGATGCTTAAATCTCACCACATCGAAAAACTTCGGACACAATGTCTAACGCACTTATTTTCTATCGGAAAAAGTAAGTGTATACTGTATTCCGAGTAAGAAGAAGACTTCCAACATAAAATTTTGACAAGATGTTTCATATTCTTGCTTTTCTTTAAAATGCTTTAGAAATTCCTTTCAATGCCATGAATATAATGACAGGTTGTTGCCAAAGGCAGGAGAAATTCTTCCATTTAAATTTCATGGCTGAGATTATTACGCTAGAGCGCTTTTCAATGCATGAAAGGAAGAGTTACTTGAGAATAAAATTAATTCAAGCACTTTGAAGAAATTTCATTTGCGAATTATCAGAAATAAAAAATTTGCTTTTATTCTTGCTTTTATGTGTGTCTTTCGAATTCATTGCTTCGAGTGTACTATAAGTACTAACCTCTTATGCGGTCGAACTTCGGGCTGACAAACACAGAGCAAAAATCAATTAGAATATTTCTTGATTTATTATTAAACAGATACCATAGTTGAGAAATAAGAAAAAAATTAGCGTTTTGCTGAAAAATAACGAAATAACAAATAAGTTGTAAATAATGAAATAGGAAATAGTAAATAAATGTGTGTATTTCAGAGCAATATAATAATGGAAAGTATGGTAGAATATAAAGAACGCATATTCACGTGAAATATTGAGTTTTTGTTTTGTCGCGCAAAAGCTGTCACATTTTAAATTACATACATGTTAAATAACTTGTCACGCCGGTGTAGGTCATTTCCAATTTATTACATATTTAAAAATATTTTGCATTATTGTTGCGGAGTCTCAAATTTTGTACACATAAAATATCCTAAATTCGAAAAACAAATTAAATACACACACACACACGAAAAAAAACTTCTGAGTAGTGAGTATGATTACACTGAATTGCAATACAGGCTGACAGCAATGTCTCGTTCTGCTTATGATGTAAATGAGCTGCATGGGTAGCAATGCCCACTGATGAAGTAAAACAGTTCTAACTCTATATAGCGTTTGGAGAGGAGACTAAGAGCCAGCAGCATGCCTCCCGAGATCATCTTCCACTTGCTGAATGAGATTATGGTCGTGAAAGCGGGCTGGTCTTTGCATTTGGTCTATAGTTTGTAAAGTATTCATTTACTTAAATTAACTACTTATTTTATGTTATCTTTACTGTTATTTTTCGCTTTCTGTTTTCCTGCCAAAATACAAAATATAGCTAGTGCGTATTTAAATTAGTAGAAAGAGATAGTATTTAAGAAGGTTTCAGAGTAGTTAGATAGAGTCTGTTCCCCCTGTTGAAGGCTACGTTACTGACTGATATTCTAGTTTAGCACTCTCACTTTGGTGTTGCTTTATTCTTGCCAATAGTGCTTGTCACGCCGGTGTAGGCTTCAGCCAACTTACGCATTAATTATTTCTGTGTAGCCTTTGGTTAATGTAAGATTAAGCTTTGATGTGAAATTCTACCTTTTGAGTTATGCCATAAATGCTGGTTTGCTTCTTTGAACACAAGAAGTGTCTTTTATGCATTTATTCGAATTCTTATTAAAAGGATGTTTTGCACCCTTCTTACATTCTGCAGTTCATCTAGATATAGCAATTAGTCGCTTACATCTTCACAAGAGTCTTAATGAATTTACCTAAAAGAGTGAGACACGTTTCTTCATCAAAAACCTGGAGCACTAACCGAAAAACATGAGGGGCGGTATCACCAGTTGTAGCAATATACGGGAGAACAACAGGATCCAGTATGTCGTCTCTGTATCTCTGAACATTCAGAGTTTCATGTAGCAACACACAGAGGTCTGAGTCACCCACTTAAACATATTCCTCTCCATAGAAAAACACTACTTTCTGCATAGGTAACCCTTTCTGGTATGTTAGACAGAAGATATCTGGTGTTTGCTTCCTCCATATAGAAACACGTTGAGAATCACTCTGTAAATTGTAAAGATTATTTATGTTCAAATCTGGTATCTATATATGCCGCCGTTAAGTATTCTCCGGTTTAAACTTCATGAAACTATTATTTAATCACCCGAATGAATTTATTTGGTTCCGTTAATTACAAGTAAATTTCATATGGTTACGCATTTACTTTAAACTACCAGTTCACCCCTGAATAACCACGCAAACTGTCAGACGAAGTTTTGTAAACTACTTTCTAACTGTAAGAATCAAAATCTCAAGTAGAAGTTAAAAGATCTGTCTTTCTTAGGTAGCATACAATTTGACCAGAACTCTTTAAGAAATTTCACTGTGTCTTATATATACTTAAGAGCGTAAAGGATCCTCTTATTAATCCAAATAAAGTTTAATAGCCGTCACCAACTTGTGCACCAACTCTGTGGATTTAAATAAAAGTAATGAATGATCTATAATTCATGAAATTTAAATATAGCCTAATGGCTTCACAGTTTAACTAGCGAGTAGGCTGACTCTGACTGAAGACGGCGTAAACAAAAGCCTAATGGCAAGAATAAGTCAGCGTCGTAAATTACTAATCGCTAGAGAAACAAAGTTGGCAACATGGCCTTCAAGTAGGCACAAACGCTCTGATTTCACACTCCGGAACTTTTCTTTAAATAATTACTTCTTACCTAATTTAAATACCGCGCTTTGCTGTAATTTATATTGTGGCAGGAAAATGAAACGAGGCTTGATAGAAAAATAAATTAACATAAAGTAACTTGTTAGAAATTTAAATGACATTGTATAAAGTTTTAAATAAAAACAAATTAATAACACATCGAACTGGATATAACTATAAGGTTAACGGAAACAGAACACTGCTAGTTTGAGGATAACCAAACCATACGTTGAATTAAATCTAACGATGAGTGCAAAGTGAAGACGCCTCACCAAAACCTGACTTACACCTAACTATATGCTCGCCAATCCACTAGGGGCTAGCAGAAACCTGTTGACTATATTTTTAATTTGTTTAAAAGCAACATTCAAAAGTTACGCACATTTCCAGAGAATTGGTAAGAATAAGGCAGATCTAATGAAAAGATTTATAAGCCGTATGTTTGTTTGTCTCTTATATGACTGTATGAACTGCTCAGTTGTATAATCAGCCAACTAATTAGTAAATGACCCAGGAAAAGTATCTTTCAGAAGTACAAAGTCTGAAGAAAAACTAGAAGAATTAGAATACTGAAGCACTACCAACCGTCAGTTGGGCAACTAAATAATTTACCAATTGTACCGAGGAGGGAATTCGGTACAATCATTATCATTATCATTCGGTACATGAATAAATTCTTCCACATTACCCAATGCCATCTTAACAGCATTACAGGTACTTGGCAAGCTAGTGTGCTATGACCTTTACCACTACCACTTGAAGAAATGAAATGTAAATATGGGGCCTATGTTCGTGGGGCCCTCAGGAAGTGCCCAGCTGGTCCATGCGTTAAGACGGCCCTGGGCTTTCCCGAGTCATGTAGCCTGCCTTACAATCACATAATGATAAAGCCATTCGTTCTATCTCTTTTCCGTTCAACAGTAGTCACGCGCATAAGCTCAGTCGATACCTCTATGTCCTTAAAACTATAAGCACTGTATTTAAAAGAAATGTACCATGTAAATGCATTAGCAGGCTATACAAAATTACTTCGGAAGTTGCATGCAGCCTGCGAGCCGCCAGCTTAGGTACTACTAGCCATACTACTGGCCTAATCTGTTAATAAGCTGGGTGTAAAAATTACGAAGTCTTCTGCATGCATTTATTAACGAAGGTAGTTAATATATTTAATAAAAGTGATTATCTGCATATATTTATAAGTAAATACAAAAAAGAAAATAAAGCAATTCTAAAATTCATTTATTAAAAGAAAAAATAATGTTTGATGGAAATTCTACGAAAGAAGAAACAAATAGTGCCCATATATGTTATTCAAAGCATGTTAAAATAAACTTTTGCAGGTAAAATCGTTGTCGTTGATATTTTAATCATACTCAACTACGATTATTTGAAAATAAAATGTTTTTTTTTTATTTCATCCTTTGCTCTATCGCATGGATATCATTCAGTGCAGGGCTAAAGGCTTCTTTCTTACTGCCATTTTTCCGCAATTAATTACCTTCTATTCAAAGAATTGAAATACTTCATTTTTCGAATGATTTTAGAGTAATGTTGGGTTTTCAATTCTTCAGCATCGAAAACCTCGGCCATCGATAGATAATAAATAGGAGATTTACCTTTACGTCAGAGGTAAGTACAATCAGTTTTTATTGAAACAAAATCTAAAGGTCAACTTATGTGCCGGAAAATATGATAATTGAAGGAATTCCTCTTTCGAATCGATACCTCCAACCGTTTATTTAATCTCATGCGAGTGCCAAAGCTTCAGTTAATTAGAATTTAAGGATAGCGGCATCTTGAAGCCGTTATTTCGATTATATGAAGCATTCGCTCCTGTTCCTGCAATTGCACTTGACGGAGAAAAGTATTCTTTGTCCGTTGATCGACTTTCGCGAGGATGGAGCACTGCAGTTATCGACGTGATTCACTTGAGTATTTAAGATTCTATCTTAAGAAAGGGTATGCGAAAAGAGAGAGTTTATAGGAATTTTCACACGAAATGATGCAAAGTTTCTTAGAGATACTTGATTTAAAATCTTTTTTGTTCGGAGTTTTTTTTTGTTTGTTTTATATATTGGTAATGGTATTTATAATCTCAGTTCTGGAAAACATTAAAAATTACGATTTTCAGAGTTCCACTTATAAAACTGCACGCCCGAAGCAAAAATCTGTTACAGAGGCCAATGAAATCTCCTTTGATTCTCTTCACTGCAATAGATAATTTGTTTAGCCATTTAAGGTTTTTAAAATAAAAGTTACCTTTTCACCTATCTACAGTGTTTGTGCTTGGGGTTTTAATTTCTCATATGTACGCATATTTAAACAAGGTTCCCTCTCTCATTGCTCTGGGATAAACAGAAAATTTAAAGAATTCTTCGTAATCATGGATCTACTACTTTTATTCAGTTATTTAAGAGATGGCGTCAATAAAATTTGTGAGGTTTTAGTTAAACTAACAAAGTTTTATTTTAATTTGACTTTTTCTATCTGTTCTTATTTCAACTTCCCGTTAGAATAAGCGCAAGTTTCAGCTTTATGCTAATTTGAAGTGGAGCCAAGTTGCTATTTAAACGGTAGGTAGGAACCTCTCAGTGTGAGAGAGCTTTTAGTCTCAGACCACTGTTACTCTGTTCAAATTTCGCCTGACTAGCTAAGTATTTAAATTCTAAGCCGTAGCGCTGTTATGCTATTACTTATTGAACTAAATCTAAGTGCATTAGTATTAGTTAAATCTTGCTACGCACCATTTAGCATAGAGGCCAACCTCGCGTTCATAGCTCTGTGAGCAACGACGATTTAATTTCTAATTAGCTTTAGTTTAAATTATCTGATTGTTCAGCTTAGACCCAAGTGCGGTCATTATTTTCTGTATCCCTCCCGAGTTGGGAAATGGCTGTATATTATTGTAGTTTAATAAAAGAGGATTTTAAATCCTTCTGAAGTGCAGTTATTCTACCACTTAACCATAGTTTTCTACCACAGAACATAGCTGCATTCAGCTCCCTGTTCCAGATCAAGACTTAAAGTTGTCACGAAGATGTTTGCTAAGAACATGCACCGAACATACAGTCCTGACAAATTGGCTGTATTAATAATTTTTTTCTCACCATTTTATCGCTAATTCGAATGTGAAAGTTTCAACGTTGTCTCGCATAAGGTGAAAATTAGCTAATGATTCTACGTAGCATGCAAAATATGGCGCTGAAGAAGAAAGGGCACTTCATTATCCCGAAGAAGTATGCTATAGAGATACTGTAATATAATTTGTAACTAATATTCTGTAGGTCTGCATACCATTCCTAATGCTTATGGACGAACGACTCAAAAATGTGGTCATTTTGA